>JAPDDM010000337.1:117500-192500 GCA_027474115.1 Schizopygopsis malacanthus
TGTGCCTGCATTAAGTCTGCATTACATTTCCAATACCCTTTAGTTTTAGAAGATTTCTTATTTTGTTCTAAAATTAAATTGATTACACTATGGTCTGTTACGGGGGGCTTGGTTGCATAACTTGAAACAATATCAGATCCTAGCCAATAATCGACTCGAACATCCGAAGAGGTTTTTGTTTTGTTTTTGCAAAAACATGTAACTATGTATTTTTATACATATGTATTTTACTGTCCAACTCTAGCGACATGTTTATGAATGGGTTATGCTGACTCGACTGCATATAATACCTGACTGTCAACTAGATGTGTATCAAGTATCTTGATTTCAGATGAGCTTTATTTGTCACATACACAATTATACAGAGTATAATGAGGAGTGAAATGTGTTCTCTGCATTTAACCCATCCAAGTGCACACACTTGGAGCAGTGGGCAGCCGACTGTGCAGCGCCCGGGGAGCAGTCGTGGACCTCCTGCCGGAGCCGGGATTCGAACCCACAACCTTGGGTTACCTCGGGTTTCAAGTCCAACGCTCTATCCTCTAGGCCACGACTGCCCGAGGCACAGTATGTCCAGTTATATTAGTTTTCTCAATCATGGAAACATATCAGGGGATTTCAGTTGTGATGCCTAGCTTGGGAAACGTCATAATAAATTATTATCCTTTTTAACAAATTGAATTGTGTGTCACATCACCTGCAGTGATCTTTACACACCGGAAGTAGTCCATATAGAATCCCCATGTTTTTTCTTAAATATATGTATTTTTAAAAACTATTTAATACAATTGTACATGTTAAATAAAATCTATATTCACAATTTAACCCCTTTATTTGTGTTAAATAAATTGAACCCCTTTATTTGTGTTAAAAATGTTATATTGTTGTACTCCCGAAGGTATGGCGGGAACATGCACATTTTGTTACAAATGCAATCTCTCAAACTCTTATTAAATATGTATTTTAAAACAAAAGAACGTAACTATTAACAGTGCATGAATGGTACAGGATACAAACATGCAAACATTTTATGATGAATTGGTATTTAAAGTTTATTTCACTGTTGTAAATTCGAGGGACATCATTTTATGGGCTTTATTGGGGGTGTACTGTGTATATTTATTATGTGTATATAAAGACAGACATGCAGCATATATTTAGAAAATATTTACATGTGTATATTTATATTCATATATATTAATCATATATACATGTATTTCATATTTAAAAGTAACATATTGTTCTTAAATATTTACATGCATGAGTGTGTATTTATATATACATAATAGATATACACAGTGCACACATATATATTATGTAAACAAAAAGCTTTATTTTGGATGCGATTAATTGTTTGACAGCACTGGTTATATTTGACCGAACTGTCTTTTCATTTTACTGCCGTCTGGCAAGCGCTTCAGGATCATGATGGCAAAAACTGAGAGACTGAGGAGGAGCTCCCCCCCCCCCCCCCCCACACGGCCATCAGGCTCCTAAACTCAAACTCAGTCTCATATCATTTACAAGACTCAATTTAATAAACAGTAAAACATTCATTATTCTCTATCATCCATACTGCTGCTATGTGTATATACCCGGTACAACCTGTTTGCACATTCTTCTTGCACATCCCTATTTATATTATTATTTATTAAGTCCACAGTATACTGTATTGCACATTTTATTTTATTGCACATTTTACTCTTTATTTTTCTTCTTATTTTTTTATTTTTTACCTATATTTATATATATTCTCTTGTGTTGTGTGACATATTTTAAACTGTCCATTGAGCGGACCTGACCTGACTTACATTTCACTACTGATTATATCCTGTATAATTGAGTATGTGACGAATAAAAAACCCTTGAACCTTGATTACAGCTCATAAAGTCCTTTTTACCTGTTTGAATACCTTTATACGGCCAATAAAACCCATAAAAAATGGTTTACACTTGCCAAAAAGTTATGATGATGAAGATGATGATGATGATGATAATGCTGATGGTGATGATGATGATGATGATGAAGAAGATGATGATGATAATGATGATGATGACGAAGATAATGATGCTGCTGATGATGATGATGAAGATGATGGTGATGATGATGATGATGATGATGCTGCTGATGATGCTACTGATGGTGATGATTATGAAGATGATGATGCTGATGGTGATGATGATGATGAAGATGATAATGAAGATGATGATGATGCTGCTGATGGTGATGATGATGAAGATGATGGTGATGAAGATGATAATGATGATGATGATGATGATGCTGGTGATGATGATGAAGATGATAATGATGATGATAATGATGACGATGATGATGATGATGATGAAGACGAAGATGATGATGATGATGATGATGATGAAAATGATGATGATGGGGATGATGATGATGATGGTGATGATGATGATGAAGATGATGGTGATGATGATGAAGATGATAATGAAGATGATGATGAGGCTGCTGATGGTGATGAGGAAGACGAAGATGATGATGATGGGGATGATGATGATGATGAAGATGATGATGATGATGATGATGTTCCTGTGGTTCAGTGGTAGAGCATTGTGTTAGCAGAGCAAAACATTGTAGGTTCAATTTCAGGGAACACATATACTGACAAAAAATGTATTCAAATGTATTCTCGTTTGGCTCTCAACGGAGGCAGTCGCTTTTTTTCACTCCCCGTCCTCCCCTTTTTTCCTCCCTGCTTGCTTCTTCTGTCTCGTCTCATATCTATTGAAGAGACTCTCTCTGCACGGCTCTCCAAACTGGAAAATTATTATGGATTTGATCAACTGGTCTCCCAGCGCAATTGATACCATCTTCTCAAGGAGAAGTCTGGGTTCTGGGGAACCCGTTTGTCCCGACGGGACGTTCGCGGCCGGATATACGAGGGATGCATGGGAGAGGTGGCAAATCGTATGTCTGGCGGCTCTTTCCGTGGAGGACGCTGAGGATATCTACCTTTTCGGCACCATGATAACAGGTATTCTGCTGATTGGATTAGGCTTTACCCTGGGTTATCGGAAAATTCGGAAGACGGGAACAGCTGTCCAAAGTCTCACAAGGCTGCCCGTTTTGATTGAAGCCGTGGGAAGAGCGGTCAGCAATGAGACTGAGACTATAAACCGGAATATGGATGCCATCATGTTGAAACTCACGGCTTTGCAAGTGAAAATTGATGATTTCAGAGACCAGAATGGACAGAGAGTATAAGCTAGGAAGGTATGCAGCTGTTCGCCCAAAAGACACAACAAAATTCAATCTTATCTTTTCTGGCTCCCCCGTACCGGCTGGCTTGGCCAAGGTCATGCCGGATAAACTACCCTGGGAGGGCGATGCAGTGTAGACTCTCTTGCTCCCTTCCCCCATTACAGACATTACTCCCCTCCCTGATCAACTGCCTTCGACCGCTTTGTACCGCCACCTGTCGAGCAGGTCTGCGACCGGCGCCGTAATAAATGGCTGCTGAACCGGACGGCTGCTTGCTAGAGCTGGATATGTTTCCCCCTGTTGCAAGTCATGTGTTTATGGTATATGTGCTTTTGTGCTGAGGTGTTTTTTTTTCTGTTCTCACACTGTACTCCCCAATGGAGCATAGTCTGGGGGTTACATTTTTTTTCCTCCTCTCTTTCCTCATGTAAATGCTGTATTTTTCTTACATTCCCTGTCTTCCTGTTCTGTCTACCCCGTTGTCATATGTATGTTGTGTATGTATGGACAGGTTGATGGCTAATTTCACTGGTACTTGTGACTAAGTGACAATAAAGGGCTACTACTACTACTACTACTACTACATAACCTGAATGTACTGTAAGTCACTTTGGATAAAAGCATCTGTTAAATGCATAAATGTAAAATGTAAATGATGAAGATGATGATGCTGCTGCTGATGATGATGATGATGAAGATGCTGATGATTATGATGATGCTGCTGATGATGATGCTGCTGCTGCTACTGCTGATAATGAAGATGATGATGATGGTGATGATGATGATGATGGTGATGATGATGATGATGGTGATGAAGATGAAGATGATGATGATGATGATGCTGATGGTGATGATGATGAAGATAATGATGATGATGAAGATGATGATGAAGACGAAGATGATGCTGCTGATGATGATGCTGATGGTGATGATGATGAAGATGATGATGAAGATGATGTTCCTGTGGCTCAGTGGTTAGAGCATTGTGTTAGCATCTGTTAAATGCATAAATATAAATGATGAAGATGATGATGCTGCTGCTACTGCTGCTGCTGCTGATGATGCTGATAATGAAGATGATGATGATGATGATGAAGTTGATGATGATGAAGTTGATGCTGATGATGCTGCTGCTGATGAAGATGATAATGAAGATGATGGGGATGAAGATGAAGATGCTGATGATGATGCTGATGGTGATGATGATGATGATGATGATGATGAAGATGCTGATGATTATGATGCTGCTGCTGCTGCTGCTGATGATGATGA
This sequence comes from Schizopygopsis malacanthus, assembly GCA_027474115.1. Lineage (NCBI taxonomy): Eukaryota > Metazoa > Chordata > Actinopteri > Cypriniformes > Cyprinidae > Schizopygopsis > Schizopygopsis malacanthus. Next base: position 122,002 of record JAPDDM010000337.1, read on the forward strand.
TGTGCTCGCTGTGGCCAGTAGGGAGCGTTAGAGAGAGACTGAGTGGTTCTGAGCTGCACTCCTCTCTCTCACACACACACACACACACACACACACACACACACACACACACACACACACACACACACACACACACACACACACTCTCTCTCTCTCTCTCTCTCTCTCTCTCTCTCTCTCTCTCACACACACACAGCTCTGCTGCAGTCTTTCACAGACACGGACCGATGCTGCTGCTCCTGAGCCGGGCTCTCCTGCTGTCTCTGCTGCTGGAGGCTCCGCAGGTAACATTTAACCTGCAATCAGTTCTTTCTCTTTAATGCGAAACAGAGCTTAAACATCACATCTATCCGGCTTATCAAGGTTACTGCTTTTACTAGAGTAGGTCTGTGTAAATATATAAAGGGTAAACTGTACCTTTACTCTCATTGCTGTCTGGACATTCAAACGTACAATCAGTTAAATCACGTTTTCAAGTTTAGCACACTTTTCAAGCACTTTGAATCGTTATTACTTGAGGTTATTTTCGAGATAACGTGACAGAAATGATTGTCACAGGTTCTGTGTGTCATTCAGTCTGTTATTCAGTAAAATCAAGTTTGCTGGTCTGAAGGAGATAAAATATTCATGTATTTACTAGTTTATCCAGAAGCAGGAGTGTTAGTCTAATATTCTTTAATGTGTTTGTGTATATACCAGCAGAGATCAGCAGAAAATAACGTGTGTGTGTGTGTGTGTCTGTGTCTCTGTGTGAGTGAGTGTGTGTGTCTGTCTGTGTGTGTGTGTGTGTGTGTGTGTGTGTGTGTCTCTGTGTGTGTGTGTGTGTGTGTGTACACTGCATGAGGTGACACAAACCTCTGTCACTGCATGTGTGTGTGTGTGTCTGTCTCTCTCTCTATGTGTCTGTGTGTGTGTGAGTGTGTGCGTCTGTGTGTGTGTGTCTGTGAGTGTGTGTGTGTCTGTGAGTGTGTGTGTGTGTGTGTCTGTGAGTGTGTGTGTGTGTGTGTATGTGTGTGTCAGTGAGTGTGTGTGTGTGTGTGTGTGTATGTGTGAGTCTGTGAGTGTGTGTGTGTGTGTGTGTGTGTGTCTGTCTCTGTGTGTGTGTGTGTGTGTGTGTGTGTCTGTCTCTGTGTGTGTGTGTGTGTGTGTTTACATCTGTGCGTGTGTGTGTGTGTGTTTGTGTCTTCAGAGGGGGTTCTGGTTCTGTGTGTGCTGATGGTTGTGTTCTGGTCTTGCAGTCGGGCTCAGCGGGTGTCTGCAGGCCGGGCTTCTCCGAAGACGTTTACACCGCAGTGATGCCTGAGAGAGTGCTGCCGGGCCGGCCCCTGATCGCCGGTACAGATCCGGACCCGCTCACACACAATACTGTCTGCATGCTTAGTGCAAGTCAAAACTGCCAAAGGTAACACAATTGGCGCTTTTCCACTGCATGGTACGGTACGGTTTGGCAAGGATCGGTACGGTACGGTACGGTACGGCTCAGTTTGGGTCGGTTTGCGTTTCCACTGCAGTTTAGTACCGCTATAGAGTGGGCGGGATTATTCACGCGTCGTTATAATTGCGCCGCCTCTACTGCCGTGACATCATCGTAAACGCGCCACAAACAAACTCACAACAAAGAAAGGAGATGGAATAGTGTTCTTCATTCTCGGCATGTGGATGATTTTAACAGCAATGGAGAGGTCTGTGAGAATGCTTGGGATTTACCCCCAGCAGCAGAGACTGTGGTGACAGTGACACGGGCTGTAGATGAGGAGGACAGGTGTGCTGCGTTACTTGATTAGCGTTAGTTAACTATTCATGTAGCGTGTTCTGTAAAGTGAATTATCAATAAACTTTTGAATATTTCAAAATGTACAATGTATCCCTTGTTTTTTTATTTATGTGATGGTTATTATAATCGTGGCATTAATCATTTGTCTTTTTCAAGAGGTTCATTACGTGCTCATACAATAATAAATTTTTAATATAGCCCGGAGGTACACTTATTCGATCAGATTGTTTTTAATTAAAGCAAAACACAGATACAAAGGTAAAAATATAAACAGAAGACATACTCTGAAAATATAGCAAGTTAAAAAGTATATACATAAGGCTTTTTCCTTCGGCGTCGCGCCATCAAGCTCTCACTGGATCCGCTCCTCGGCTATCAACGAGAGGAACATCTGTACTTCCTCAACAGACAATGAAACAGATAATTTGTGGTTGATGGAAAAAGGTGCGTTTGTTGAAACAAAAGCTGCGTCCGCTTCTTCGCTGGCTGTGCTGATTTAAATCTAGCGTGTCGGGCTGTAGAGGAGGGTCTCGTGTCGCAAGTTCAGTGACGCAGTAATGACGATTCTCTCCAGCCAATCAGTGAACAGCAGAGTTTACACGTCACGTTTTGGTAACGGTACGGATCGCTTGGAACCTCGGCTGAGGTGGTACTAAAAAAGTACCAGGTACCAGGTACAGTACCCAGTGGAAAACCCCCCAAAAGTGAACCGTACCGAACCGTACCGTGCCGTACCATGCAGTGGAAAAGCGCCAAATGTAGACAAAATTAAAATTACTCATTCTAAAACTGGCAAATTATACATGGAAAAGCAGCACCTCAAATATAGAAAAACATAAATACAAATGTATTATAAACTGTGATCTGCTTCTGGGTTATGAGTCTGTCTTGTCTCATCTGTAATCCTGAGTTCTCTGAATAGATATCATTATCATATACTTCACATACATTTTTGAACAAAATTCTGTCTGTATGCTCCATACTTGCATGCTACTCGTACTATTTTGAATGTTGTCTGACATAACTGGTGTGAGTACTTGTAAATGACATCATAAAGATTAGTGCCAGATTTACTAATCCTCTTGTGGTACACACTAAAGGCAGTGAAGCATTAGCGATGGTTATTTTCATGGCTGATATTATTGCATATGCATCTGAAGGAGTTTCTGTTTCAGAGCCAGCATTTATGAGAGAAGAGGCATAATTTACTAATGTTTGCTCTTGTCAGTTCATTGGTATTTGTGCCATTATGATTTAACTGTGTCACACCTGATTGTCATCGCCTTGTGGATTGTGTAAATGGGAATTATTTGCATCTGTGTTCTATATTTTGATCAGTTGATGAGTGATAAAGTCACTGCAGGTGAAGCTGGTTCTCCGTGAGGATTGTTGAGCATGTGTGGTCCTGTCTATCTGTGTTGTTGCTCAAGGGACGTTAATAAAGTGGGTCCTGCTGTGGTTTGTCGAGTCTCACTCCAGGTTCATGCGCTCATTGAGACGTGACTCTATAAACATGCAGCTATCACTGGAGAATGTGCTTGTCAGTCTCAGAAATAACAGCTTATCTAATGGCTCATTAGTTTATCACAGAGAGGTGGTTATTAATCTGACACGGAGCTCTCAGTAAGTGGGACACCGGAGTGAAATGTGACACTGAATTTCTATTTAGTTTGTTTCTTCAAGAGTCAGTGTTGTGGAGCGACTTGTCTCTGTCTTTAAAGCTTCAGTCCAGACGCAGAGCTCAGATGCCAAAATTTGAGTTTATCGGTGGAGTCTAGGGATGTTCATTTCGGTTATTTCTCCCAACCGACGCTCGATTAGTAACTGTTAACGAATAGATAGAGCTGAATTCAATTAGAATATAGGATTAGGATAAGTGTCTGTGACCCGTTAAAAATAAAAAAATAAAAATTCTGGGGATTAATTTGCGCAAAATGCAGCAATCAGCAGAACATGAGGATCCATATGATCATATCACATCACCTGCAGTGCTCCTGCGAGCAGAGAAAAACATATATATATATATATATATATATATATACATAATGAATAAATAGGCCTATATGAGAAATATGTTTACTTAAATAATAAAAAGAAAATTAAATTAAGTAGCCTAGTATGCAGGGTTTTGCTTCATTTTCACCAAGATGGCAGAAAGCAGCATCCTATTTTTCTCTAGGCTTATTTTACAAAAGCACAACGATTTGTTTTTATTGTAAATGTACAAAACCGTTTACAAGTCTTGATATGTCCCAGTAGCTGCTTCCACTGTTAGAAGGAATACTTCAAGTAGTACAGTAGATATTAACAGTAGATAAGGTACAAAGTTGATCCCGTAATAGTTCTGACCAGTTTAAACAGCTAGAAACACTTTCAGCTTTACTCAACAACTGCATAACAACCATTCATAACAGCCTAGGGGAATTTTGGACATAGTCATATTATTCTTTGGTTTTCAGGAGTACAGTATAAATGAAGGCAAAGCTAATATATTCAAGGTAATTGACACACACAGTTTTTTTCTGGTTCTTGATGATAAATTCTCCCAGTATGGTCACGAGACCCATGTTTCATGTATCACTCTGTTTGCAGTATTTCTCACAGTGTGTATCATGGTGGATAATTAGTTAGGGTTAAATCTTGTCTCATTAATATACTATTTGATCCAGAGCAAATAGATCTGGCTGAGGGCAGACTTCCATCACATTATATGTTATATTACTTTAATACTGTATATCAGAGCACTGCCTTTGTACTTTTGACCAAAGACTTTGGGGACTTTGTTTTGTCTGAATTGTCTCACAACATTTATTATGGCTGTTGTTGTTTATATTAAATATTATTATTCAATAAATAATAGTTATATATAAATAACAGTAGTATGTATTAGTATTAGTGTTTAGGTGTGTGTTTGTGATGGTGATTTTAGTTTCATTGTTCCGCCATTAGATGGTGACAAGAGACTGTTTTTATGAGCGAGTCAGCAGTAAAGACTTTTATATTGAAAGAGACTGAAACGCTGTTGTAAAAAAAATAGTTAATTTAATTTCAACAACAGCTTGTCTGCAGTCAACAAATGCACCAAGCAGCATTATCATCGGAAATCACCCTTAAAGGGTTACTCAGCCCCAAAATTTAAATATTGTCATTAATCACTTACCCCCATGTTGTTCCAAATCAACTATTATAAAAAATAAATAATTTATTATAAAATAATAAATAAATTCTTAACAATATTTCAAGTGTAAATTGTTGTATTTTGAATAAAATTTTTATGTGTAAAAGGCAAAAAGTTGATCATGCCGATTTCAAAGTTAAGGATTCATTATTTTGAAAATACATTGAACCAAAAACTATCACAACGTCTTAGTTGATAATTCAGTATTTGACCAAACATCTATGTTTCGGTAGTGACAGCACATTTTTGGTAGTGACAGTAATGCTTTGGTAGCAACCACTTCACATTACAGAATTTTAACTCAAATACTAAAACACTACTACATACTAAAATACAAAACAATAATAATAATTAAAAACTGTACTAAAATATTGTTTATTTCCCCCAAATACGAAGATTATGTGTTCCCTTTTGTCACTACCGAAACAATGATACTGTGTTTCAGTATTGACAATTTTATAGGATAAAAAAAACACAAAGATGTCACTACCGAAACAATGATACTGTGTTTAAGTAGTGACAATTCTACAGAATAAAAAAACACAAAGATGTCACTACCGAAACAATGATACTGTGTTTCAGTAGTGATATTTCTATAGGATGAAAAACACAAAGATGTCACTACCGAAACAATGATACTGTGATTCAGTAGTGACAATTCTATAGGATAGAAAAAACACAAAGATGTCTCTACCAAAACAATGATACTGTGTTTCAGTAGTGACAATTCTATACGATAAAAAAACACAAAGATGTCACTACCGAAACAACGATACTGTGTTTCAGTAGTGACATTTCTATAGGACAAAAAAACACAAAGATTTCACTACCGAAACAATGATACTGTCTCAGTAGTGACAATTCTATAGGATATAAAAACACAAAGATGTCTCTACCAAAAAAATGATACTGTGTTTCGGTAGTGACAATTCTATACGATAAAAAAACACAAAGATGTCACTACCGAAACAATGATACTGTGTTTCAGTAGTGACATTTCTATAGGATAAAAAACACAAAGATGTCACTACCGAAACAATGATAATGTGTTTAAGTAGTGACAATTCTATGGGATAGAAAAAACACAAAGATGTCACTACCGAAACAATGATACTGTGTTTCAGTAGTGACAATTCTATAGGATAAAAAACACAAAAATGTCACTACCGAAACAATGATACTAAGTTTAAGTAGTGACAATTCTATGGGACAGAAAAACACAAAGATGTCACCACCGAAACAATGATACTGTGTTTCAGTAGTGACAATTCTATAGGATAGAAAAACACAAAGATGTCACTACCGAATCAATGATACTAAGTTTAAGTAGTGACAATTCTATAGAATAAAAAAACACAAAGATGTCACTACCGAAACAATGATACTGTGTTTCAGTAGTGACATTTCTATAGGATAAAAAACACAAAGATTTCACTACCGAAACAATGATACTAAGTTTAAGTAGTGACAATTCTATAGAATAAAAAAACCCACAAAGATGTCATTACCGAAACAATGATACTGTGTTTCAGTAGTGACAATTCTATAGGTAAAAAAAACCCACAAAGATGTCATTACCGAAACAATGATACTAAGTTTAAGTAGTGACAATTCTATAGAATAAAAAAACACAAATATGTCACTACCGAAACAATGATACTAAGTTTAAGTAGTGACAATTCTATAGAATAAAAAAACACAAATATGTCACTACCGAAACAATGATACTAAGTTTAAGTAGTGACAATTCTATAGAATAGAAAAACACAAAGATGTTACTACCGAAACAATGATACTGTGTTTCATTAGTGACAATTCTATGGGATAAAAAAACACAAAGATGTCACTACCGAAACAATGATACTGTGTTTAAGTAGTGACAATTCTATAGGATAAAAAAACACAAATATGTCAATACCGAAAAAATGATACTGTGTTTCAGTAGTGACAATTCTATAGATTAAAAACACACAAAGATGTCATTACCGAAACTCTACCAAAAGTTTCAGTAATGACACTTTTAGATACTTTTGAACCTAGCTCAAAGATGGTAATTAGCACTTGGTTAGCTAGCACAGTTCTGAACACTGGTAAATATAGAAAAACTAAATGTTATGGAATAACTCTCAAATGATTAATTGACCAGTGTCCGGTAGTGAAGTTCCACACAGATTTTTCTAATTTTGGAAAATATTTACCTCAAAATGATGAGAGATATCTCCTCACACCTTAAAGCGATGAGAGAGAGGGACACAGGAATATTTCCTGATCATACATGTATGGGTTTAGTTGACTAAATGGACTAAAACATACACTGTTTCATTAGTGACTAATGAATGTAGGACACATTTGTTTACATAGCTTCATTTTCGACAAAGAAAAAAAATGTAACTTAACTTTTACAATAATCAAAAAAGATACAAAATGTATTTAAGTTAGGGTTCTTGGACAGCCACCTCCCAATTGAAAGTACCCAATAAATGATGGTTTCATAAATATTAAGCTTACTAATATTTTTAATATTATTGTGGGTTTCAATAGATAATAGAAGTATTTTAATGAACATCTAAGATTGAGTTTCTTAAATGCTTTTTAAATGTTTGTTTTTTTTGCACCAATTCTGTAGAATGGCCCATAAACATGTTGTATAAAGGCCTGCAGCCTTGTGCCTATTGCTTATAGATTTAATATGAAACTATAACAAAACATTGAGCTTTTGTCATTTGTGTAGTTTGAAAGCATGTCATTTATTCTGGCACTTCTGTTCTACTCGACTATGATAATGTTGAAGATTTCTATGCTTTTGTGATGTCATCAAAATGCACGGTGGTAGAGTCATTGTTTGTCATTGTTTTGGAGCACACTAGCTCATAGAAAACCGGAAGTACTGATTATTGGCTACTGTTCCCATTACAAATTATGGTGATAAAGTCATTGGGGAAGCTGGGGGTTGAGGGGGGGTGGTTGGTATTTTTTTCATTTTTTTGTTCTTTTTGTTTTGTTAATCAAGTTGGTTTTTTTTTGGGTTTGTTTGGTTTGGTTGTCTCATTTTTTTTTGTTGTTGTGGTTTTGTTCTTTTTGGGTTTCTGTTTTTTTTGTGGGTTTTTTGTTTTTTTTAGTTTATCTTTGAGAATTTTGTTTTTTCATGAGTTTTGTTTTGGTTGTTTTGTGTTGTTTTTTTTGCTTTTTTATTTGGTTGTTATGTTTTTTTCTTGTTTTTAGGTTTTTGTTTTTTTGTTTTTTCAGCTTTTGGTTGTGGCGTGGTAGTTTTAATTGGTTTTTTTTTTTTTTTAGTTTTTTTTTTTTAGGGTTTAGGTTGGGATGGTTTCTTTTTTTTTTTAGGCTTTCAGAGTTGTTTTGCTTCTTTTTAAAAATGTTAGTTTAAAATTTTTTTCTGGGGGTTTTTTTTGCTTTTTTTGTGTTTTTTGGTTTTTTGGTTTGGTATATTTATTTTGCAGTTTTTACAGCAGGTTTTTGGTTTTTTTGTATATGTTTTTTGGTACAAAAATATTTAAATTTGTAAATCTATTTTATGGTTTTGTTTATGTTTTTGAGGTTTGTGGTTTAAGTAGGTATTGGTTTTGTTCATTTTTGGTTTAGGGGTTTTTTTTTCTAGGTTTTTATTTAGGTTTGTTTGTTTTTTTGGTTTAGGGTTTGTTTTTTTTTTAGTTCCTTGTTAATTTTTTTGTTTTGTTTTCGGTGTTTGGTTGTTTTCTTTGGGTGGTTTTAAGTTTCTTTTCTTTTTTTTTTTTTGGATTTTTTTTTGTAGTGTTTTTTTCATTTTAAGGATAATTTGTTTTGGTTTTTTTGTTTTGGTTTTTTGGTTTTTTTTGATCAGGTTTTTTTTTGTTGTATTTTTCGTTGAATTTGGTTTAGTTTATTTTTTTAAAGTTGGTTATTTTTTGTTTGTTTGGTTTTTTTTTGTTATGGTTTTTTTGGTTTTTTTGTTGGTTGAGTTACATTTCTTTTGGTTTTTTTGGTTATCATTATTTTTTATTTTTGGTTAATTGTTGTTTTTTTTTTTTTTCTTTTTTTTTTGTTTTTATTTTTTTTGTGTTAGTTGGGTTTTTGGTTTTTGTTCATGTTTTTTTGTTTTTATGTTAGTGGTTTTTCAGAGTATTGTTATTTTGGACTTTCAGGAGTTTGTTTTTTTTTGTTTGGTGTTAGTTTTGGTTTTTTGTTTTATTTTTTATTTAATTTATAATGGTTTTGTTTTTGTATTTGTAGTATGGTTGTCTTTTTTTTTGGTGTTTTTTTGTTTTATTGAGTTTTTTGTTGTTTTTTTTTTTTGGGTTGGTGGTTTTAATTTTTTTTTAGTTTTAAATTGTTTGGGACTTTATTGGTTGAGACTGTTTTTTGTTTATTTTTTATTTGTTTTTTTTGGTTTGAGTTTTTTTTTTCTTGTTAAATGGCAGGTTTTTTTTTGGTGGGTTGTTAAGGGCTTATTTGGTTGGTTTTTTTTTATTTTCATTATCATCTTGTTTCAAAGGTTTTTCGTTTTGGTTTTTGTGTTTTGTTTTTTTTTTAATATTGGTTGTTTCTGTTTTCCTTTTTCCTATTTCAGGTTTTTTTGTTTTGGTTTTTTAAAAATTTGTTTTTTGTTTTTGTTCAATGGATGTTGATTTGGTTGTTGGTTTTTTTTTTTTGTATAGATTTTTTGGTTTCTGTGGATTTTTTGTCTTTTGGTTTTTTTTTGAACAAATTGTTTTTCGTTTGTTTTTTTTTTTTATTTGTAGGTTTTGTTTGGGTTTGTTTTTTCATTTTTGGATTTGGTTTTTTTTTTTGTTTATTTGTTTTTTTTTTTTTACAAATTTTTATGCATTGGTGGGCTAAACAAAATTTTTTTTTGTTAAAGTTTTGTTTTTTTTTTGGATGGTTTGTTTTACCCTAATTAAACTTTGTTTTTTTGTTTTTTGGGTTTTGTTTGGTTTCCAGTTGGTTTTTTTTTTTTGGTTTTGTTTTGTCACTTTTTGTCATTTAGTTTTTTTGATATTGGTGTTTAAGTAGTGTAAAACACAACAACAATATAAAACAAAGAAACTGTTTTTTTCTATTGGTTTTTTGTTAATGAAAGATTTAATAGGTTTGAAAAAAACAATGATTTTGTGTTTCAATGATACTTTTTATAGGGTGAAAAAATATGTTTGACAAAACACTATGATACTGTGTTTTTGGGTGGGTAGTGGATTTTAAAGGTTTTACTGATACTGATTTCAGTTTCAGTTGTTTTATACGATAAAAAACACAAAGATGTTTGGTTGTGATACTGTTTTGTTGACAATTCTATTGGTTTTTTGGGTTCTGGTCTTTTGTTTTCATTTTAACACAATTTTTTAGTGATACAAAACACAAAGGTGTTTGGTGTGTCATTTTTTACTGTGTTTTGTTAGTGTTTTTTTAGGTTGTAAAATGTTTTCTTTGGCTTTTACCGGTAAAAATGTTTTTGTTTTTTTGTGGTTTCTTGTTTTGTATTTGATAATGTTTACAAAGATGTGAAAAACCGAAATGTTGGTTTAAGTTTTTCAATGTACTAATTTTAAGTATCTGGATTTTTTTTATGTTTACCGGTTGATAAACACAAAAAGTTCAATGATACTGGGTTTGTAGTTTAAATTCTTCATTTCTTTACCGGAAAAATGGTATGTTTTTAACAATGATACTGTGTTTCAGTAGTGACAATTCTATAGGATAGAAAAACACAAAGATGTCACTACCGAATCAATGATACTAAGTTTAAGTAGTGACAATTCTATAGAATAAAAAAACACAAAGATGTCACTACCGAAACAATGATACTGTGTTTCAGTAGTGACATTTCTATAGGATAAAAAACACAAAGATTTCACTACCGAAACAATGATACTAAGTTTAAGTAGTGACAATTCTATAGAATAAAAAAACCCACAAAGATGTCATTACCGAAACAATGATACTGTGTTTCAGTAGTGACAATTCTATAGGTAAAAAAAACCCACAAAGATGTCATTACCGAAACAATGATACTAAGTTTAAGTAGTGACAATTCTATAGAATAAAAAAACACAAATATGTCACTACCGAAACAATGATACTAAGTTTAAGTAGTGACAATTCTATAGAATAAAAAAACACAAATATGTCACTACCGAAACAATGATACTAAGTTTAAGTAGTGACAATTCTATAGAATAGAAAAACACAAAGATGTTACTACCGAAACAATGATACTGTGTTTCATTAGTGACAATTCTATGGGATAAAAAAACACAAAGATGTCACTACCGAAACAATGATACTGTGTTTAAGTAGTGACAATTCTATAGGATAAAAAAACACAAATATGTCAATACCGAAAAAATGATACTGTGTTTCAGTAGTGACAATTCTATAGATTAAAAACACACAAAGATGTCATTACCGAAACTCTACCAAAAGTTTCAGTAATGACACTTTTAGATACTTTTGAACCTAGCTCAAAGATGGTAATTAGCACTTGGTTAGCTAGCACAGTTCTGAACACTGGTAAATATAGAAAAACTAAATGTTATGGAATAACTCTCAAATGATTAATTGACCAGTGTCCGGTAGTGAAGTTCCACACAGATTTTTCTAATTTTGGAAAATATTTACCTCAAAATGATGAGAGATATCTCCTCACACCTTAAAGCGATGAGAGAGAGGGACACAGGAATATTTCCTGATCATACATGTATGGGTTTAGTTGACTAAATGGACTAAAACATACACTGTTTCATTAGTGACTAATGAATGTAGGACACATTTGTTTACATAGCTTCATTTTCGACAAAGAAAAAAAATGTAACTTAACTTTTACAATAATCAAAAAAGATACAAAATGTATTTAAGTTAGGGTTCTTGGACAGCCACCTCCCAATTGAAAGTACCCAATAAATGATGGTTTCATAAATATTAAGCTTACTAATATTTTTAATATTATTGTGGGTTTCAATAGATAATAGAAGTATTTTAATGAACATCTAAGATTGAGTTTCTTAAATGCTTTTTAAATGTTTGTTTTTTTTGCACCAATTCTGTAGAATGGCCCATAAACATGTTGTATAAAGGCCTGCAGCCTTGTGCCTATTGCTTATAGATTTAATATGAAACTATAACAAAACATTGAGCTTTTGTCATTTGTGTAGTTTGAAAGCATGTCATTTATTCTGGCACTTCTGTTCTACTCGACTATGATAATGTTGAAGATTTCTATGCTTTTGTGATGTCATCAAAATGCACGGTGGTAGAGTCATTGTTTGTCATTGTTTTGGAGCACACTAGCTCATAGAAAACCTTAAGACTAACATATTCATACTAGCAGCCCCAAAACAAAATGTTGTTTTCAAGTGAATTGTTCTCATGGGTGTTCGGGAGGGGAATTTTCCTGCACCGTTGTTAGCATACTTCTCTCACACTCCATTTTCTTACAGATAAAATCAAGTCTAACCCTAGAATACCTTTTAACAACCGCTGGTTTGAACCTTGCTGTACAGCAGTAGTGTGTCTGACAGATTTTATTCTTCTCTTGGGTTTCTGGTGGAGTTTGAGATGTGGATCGCTGTCTTTCTCACTACAAAGCCTGTTTGTATTTGGGCTGCCAGTTTTCTGAGCAGCATTCAATACCTCTTTTATTGAGTCCTCCCTCGCTCTCTATCTCTCCGCCGGGCTTGTTTTGCTCATTATAGAGGCCAAATGTACTGAGAATCGCCCTCGTATTCATCACAGAGAAACACATTCTCCAGCAGTCTGTCGGATCTCTCTTTGATTTATCTGATGCTGAAGGGTGTGGGTCCTCTTGGCACAGCTGTGTGTTATTTCAGCACGGTGTCAGGTTTCACGGCCTATCTCTGAGTTTAGAGACCAGTGTAATACATCAGAGCCGCTCACCTTCAGACGTGATGTGTTTGTGCGGTTTGGTGGCGAATCAGAGAAAGGCTTACAGTATTAAACAATCATCCTTTCAGAGTAAGTGTGAGTCTATGTAGCGCAATATCTGATGGTAAATATCAAGAGAAACCATCTCTCATGTGAGAATGCAGAGAAGTCTCTGAGTTTGTCCTTTATTGAGTGTTCATAAGCACATTGCTGTTTGCTGAATATTTCATGAGTTATTTATTTTTTCAATTTAGTGCATCATTTCTTATTATTCATTATAAATGTTGGTGCTTTTATCATATTGCTGTTTCCACTCAAAGCATTTCAAGCATGGTGATCCTATTGTATTGACCGCTGATTGAAACGGTTTCATGTCTTACTGTAAGTCTGTGGACCTCCTGATTTGGAAGAGAATAACAGTATCCAGACAGTTTCAGCGGACTAGCAGAAGAATTTGACAGCAGCTGAGCTGCTGCTGTTCCATTGGCTCAAACCAAACTGACCACATTCTTCTCCGCAGGAGGCTGTGAATGCCTGCGATTGCTCAGCTGACGGTGTGAGACACTGATTTACTGTACGGCAGCACTCAAACCTCTCCTCGTTTACTACTTTTAGCCCCAGAGTATGCTCATTTGAAGACTTGAATCTGTTTTAAAAGTGCAAGAAAGAAAGAAGAGAGACTGAGAGAAGTGCTTTGGCACATTGGTGAGACTTGTGATCAGGTAATCTGTGTTCTTTAGAGGCAAGCGTCACACCTCAGGCAGTTAGAATAATTTGTTGAACGCTCGTTACATTTTACACCAGCTATACAACAAAAAAGACCTCAAATCATTAGTCAATATGAAAACAACATGTCCTAAACTAACTTCAGCCAATCCTTGAAGATCTCGAGATCTGGCAACAAACACTGTGACTCATCAAATCACATTCTGATTAACCAACCTCGAGCTACTTTGGAAATACACCAACTTTTGAATTTACAGAAATGTTTCCATATTATGTTAGAGTTGTTCTCACGTATAGACACTTAAAACCAGACACTTTTGTTTAAGGTGATTTACAAAAAAAGCAATATAAAACATACTAAGGAGTCCGTAACATGAGAAATGCTGTAATATCAAGTTCAGCCTAGAATATAGAATAGAAATAATGGAAGTGTAGAAAACAATAGAGATGAAAAATGGGGATGTACTATATAGCTCTCAGATTGTCACATTTTATCTGATACACAATGAGTATATTTGAGTACAAGCATTCTAGTACAAGTTTAACAGTAGTACACCGACTACTGCATCAAAGCCTAATGCAAGTAATTCTGTCCATGCTGTGCATAAAATGTTAAAGTCTAATTATTATGTGCCATGTCATTTTTGAGTCTGTATATACATTGGTGCATCCTTATGTTAAGAGAAGATGAATGATCATCACGATTGGTCATCATCTGGTACTTTCCCCTGGTTTAAGTGAATGATTGTGCCTGGTTTCAGTGTTCATTCTCTGTCCACTAACTCATCACGCTCTGTGAGGAGAGACTCTTCTAGTCCAGTGCTTTATTCCCTCACCACAGAGGGAGTGCTTTGAGGCAATTAATTCTTATTGTTTGATACCAAGCTTGCTTCATTTCAGTATTACAAATCAGTTTCAGCCCTTGAATTGTGATTGGTGAAGTGACCAATTCCAAGAGTACTGATATCAAAAGCACTGGGACTTTTCACTGAATTAATTCAGCTCCACTACTCACCTGCGCAAGGTGTATTTTACATGCTGAGACCAACATGAGATTCTGGTGCACAATTACATTTATAGATGCATGAACTATTTTTGCTAAACAAATTGTCCCTTGAGTTTACGTTTTAAATTGAGTTGTCTATACCAGTGTTCTTTCTGAAGTCAGACTCCTTAATTTCCTCTATGCAGAGACATTTAGATGTGCATGTCTGTTTCTGGTCTTGCTGTGGTAGTGTGTGTGTGTGTGTGTTGAATGGGTGTATTGAGGTGGATGTAATGTGTTGTGTGGTTCAGGCATTACTGTGGCGTCTCTTTGCTGCTGTATCAGCCCTTCTGTAAGCATTCCTCTCATTCATCGCTCAGTGTGTTTGTGATGACACATGCTAGCTAAAGTCTGATTATATCAACTATTAAAGGGATGGTTCACCCATTGATAATTCTGTCATTAATTACTCACCCTCATGTCGTTCCAAACCCGTAAGGCCTTCGTTCACCTTCAGAACACCGATTAAGATATGTTTGATGAAATCCGAGCATGAGCTTTCTGACGCTCCATGAACAGATCTACCACGTTCAAGGCACAGAAACAGTGTAAGGACGTCATTAAAATTGTCCATCAGTGGTTCAACCGTAATTTTACGAAGCTAAAAGAATACATCTTGTGTGCAAATAAAACAAATACAATGACTTTATTCAATAGTGTTTGTTTTCCGTCAGGTTGCAGAAATCTTCAACATAAGCATGGCAAATTATCTCTATAAGTAAAAAATGTTCTTTAAAGTAAAATGTACATATAATGTTCTCACTTTATATACAAATATGAATTACTTTGAGGCAAATAAATAATACAAATTTAACGTGAATTCCAAAAAACAAAAACAAAACGAGCAATACATGTTTTTGAAAAAATTATGTTCCACTGTCCGTGTTTTTGTTTTTGCTGTGGTATTGAAAATGGAAGGGGAGGGGGGGCTTGGAATGTTTTCACACCAGATGAATTTGTGTTCTTCCAAATGTGTCGATGTCCAGCCGGAGTACCCATGAGCTCCTCTAGATCAGCGGTTTTCAAACTCTGGTCGAGGGTCGCGAGACTTAAAAAAATGGGTCGCCAGGATGATTTAAGGAAGATTTATATATATTTGTATAACAAAGTTCAAGACTCCGGGAAGAAGGAAGCGAGCCAACTTAACTTTAATAACAAAATAAACATTAACAACAAAATGAAAGTAAGCGGCAGACTCCAGTGCTTATGTGTTTGCGTGTATCAGTCAGAACCCACTCAACGCTCAAAACGCCAAACCTTTTGTTCAGTCTTGAGTCCTGCAAGCTAACCTCTCATTATGACAAGAATAGACGCGATGTAAATAGGTGATTTATTTTGCAGTGTAGAGGTATAGAGAGATTCCTTGATTAGCCATAAAAGAGTTGTCTGAGATCGCAAACAATCTGAAATGAGTGACAGCTTTTCAGTGATTGTGAAGCACATTCAGTGAAGCACCACCCCATCCCTATATATATGGGTCGCATCAATTTAAAAAGAAAAAAATAGGGCCGCTCTTCAAAAAGTTTGAAAACCCCTGCTCTAGTCAAGTCAAGTCAAGTCACCTTTATTTATACATCGCTTTTAACAATACAAATTGTGTCAAAGCAACTGCCCAATATCAAAACAGGAACATTTTTGAGTTAAAGGCATTTCATTATTGAATTCAGTGATGTCATTGTCCAGCTCAGTTCAGTTTAAATAGTATCTGTGCAATCAAGATTGTTCCAACTGCAGCAAAGTCAGATTGTAAGGGCACCACTGGTTCCAGTGGTCTTTTCCCGATGGCTGTCTAGGTGACGAAGTCCTCACTGGAGATCTGTCTCTGGGCTCATCTAGGTGTCCTGGTCTCCGCTGACGTTCAGGACTGTAGAGGTCGTCTCTAGGTGATGACCACCATCTGATCCAGAGGGCTCCATCCCAGACCTTTGCCACTGTCTCTTGGACTCCATTTCCCATAACACCCCATGCCTAGGAATGGTTTGCTTACACCCCTGTTTCCTGTCAGGAGGACTATTTAAGCTGCACTCAAACACACACACTTAGCGAAGTCTTGTTCCACTGTTAGTGGACATTTCTAAGCGTTTCTCCTTGTTTTCATTGCCTTGTTCTTGTCTTGTCTTTGACCTTGGACTGTTTCCTTGTTTTTGTGATTGTTTGCTGCCTGCCCTGACTATTGCCTGTGTTTGGATTACTCTTTGTCTTGCCGTGGATACTGTTGTTTGCTGGTGTTGGACCCTGCCTGTTTTGACTACAATCTGTACAATAAATCTTGTATTTGGATCTACACCTCCATTGTCCTGCCCCGTCCATTACGACAAGCTAGTTATTGGGCTTTTGGTCCCTGACTTACAGATTGTTATCTGTGGGGATTAGTGTTAAGGGCTAGAACAGGGGTTCCCAAACTCGTTCCTGGAGCCTCCCCAACACTGCACGTTTTGCGTGTCTCCTTTGTCTGACACCCATTTCAGGTCTAGGAGTTGCTACTAATGAGCTTATGAGTTGAATCAGGTCTGATTGATAAAGTAGACATGCAAAATGTGCAGTGTTGGGGAGGCTCCAGGAACGAGTTTGGGAACCCCTGGGCTAGAATACACACTGGTCTTGCATATGTGCAGTTGAGCCCCTGCTCATGGTAAAAGTATTAGTTGCATTTTTGCATGCCAGAAATATGTGAAACATTTTGCTATAGCATTGTAGGGAGAAATAAAATTAATAAGTCACATGTTCAACATATAATATGTTGATAGGGCCTCATTTGCGAGATTAACAGAAAGTGTGGTATTTACTTAGGTGGTGCTGTTGACCTACTTTTAATAAAAAGTATTAAAAAAGGGATTAAAAATAACAACATAGCTGGTTTCATGCTATCACAAACTTTATAAGCCTCACTTCTGATTATGAGCTTGACAACTTCAAGCGATCGACTCACTGCTTTCATATGAAAACATACAGAGACAATGGTAGCTTTAGCATCATTAGCCTTACAGAGTGCCAAGAAGCTCTTTCAGAAGGACAATTTGGAAAACAAACGTGTGATACTTACTTTGTCTGGATCTGACATTCGGGCACGAAGAGTTTGTATTGATTCCTAAACATTTGGGGGACATTACCGATTCTTTCCAGGATATTTCCTTTGAAAACCAAATGTAACCACAGTGTCCTCAGCTCAGATGAGGGAGATTATGGCGACTCCTATGTTCAGTACTGCATCCCTAAACACTTGTAAAGTCTCTTTGGCGCTGACAGTGTTTATATCTCCAGTAATGGCGACCGCAGCTTCTCTCTCAGGGCTGTGTTTATGCTAATAGAGCAGAGAGTGTCACTAACGAGCGGGACTTTTACCCCTCGGTGATGTGAACGGAGGGAGAATCTGAAACAGCTCGTTCTGAGACACTGTTTATCATTTATTGGTTTTATTTAAAAATTAGTTGGTGGATTTTTAACACTAAAGACTGGTTGTATTCACACAACTGTGTTCAAACACCTTATAAAAGTGATTTTTGCATAATAGGTTCCCTTTAAGATACTTGTGTTTCTGAATAAATAAATCAGTAAGTGGTGTCATAAATCACGAGTCTGTTTTGATTTAAATGTCAAAGGCTATAGTTTACATGAATAAAATCATAAACATGGAACTTGTAAATTAAATAATTTAATATGTACAGATTTATTAATATGTAATATATTTTTTCAAAAATATTTTTAGAATTTGTACGGCTCTTTTGATTTGTTCCATCTATTAGTATTATATCCACAAATAAAATATTAAGTTTCATTTATCTGGGATAAAACAGCAGATATTGATTTTATTATAGCTAAGTTTTCAATGTATTCTTATAAAAAAAATAACGTTAATACTGATTATTAGTTTTAAGAAGTAAATTGTTGCTTTAAAAAAAAGTTAATATCTGCGCAGGAGAGATTTGGTGTTGTTTCAAAACAATATATATATATATATATATATATATATATAGGTATCTGCATATATTATTTGAAAAAGTAAAAAATATTGGCATATTGATATCGGCCTAAATCTAATATCATGCATTCCTATATAGTACCTTATTTTTCTCAGGAGACAAATATAAGAAGTAGAATTTGTTCATGTAATTATAACTATAATAAGAATATAAAAACACCATTTCGGTCTAGGAGAAACACTTGCTATGTCAAAGGGCTGTATCTTGGATAGATGATGTGTATGATGTGGTTTGTATGTGTCTTGCAGTGAAGTACGTGGACTGTGGCCAAGGAGCTCGTGTCAGGTTTGAATGCAGTCCGCCTGGAGACTTTGGGATATCGGTGGATGGGGTTGTGTTGGCCCTGCGGCCGCTGCTCCAGTCCCGCTCCTGGACATCACCTCTGCTCATCAAAGCCCAGGATCAAGACACCCAGCAGCAGTGGCAGACCCAGGTCCGACTGCTTCCAGCCAGAGACCATCCAGCAACGGTACGACATCTGGAGCTCTCTTCTGGACTGTAGCTGTTACGTTAGCGTCTGTAATGCATTTAGACACATATTTGGCACTCATTTGGGCCTATAGTGTGGCGTGAATGCAGCACGGGTTCACTTAGAAATGCTCAGCAATGATTCATCCATTAACAGGGCTGCTGTGATGAAGTGAGAAGAGATCAGCTGGTCATTGATCTCAGCATGTTCTGATTTATGAAGAGAATTTCTGGTGTATTGTTTTATAAATCTGCTAAATTTGTGAGCATACACTGCTTTGTTATGCCTTTTGTGTATATGTATGATTACACAGGAAGATTTATACATCAACCTTTTTTGTATTTTATATGGATATAGGCACTATTTTATTACTTCTGCTGTTGCCTCAGCTGATCTTCATTTAAAGCTGTCTGAACTGGACAGGTCAGTATAGAATCAGGGCCATTCATTGGCCGATGAAGATATGTAATCAGTGGCTCTCACTCAGACACGTTTGGTGCCAAAAAAACAGATTCAGTGTTTGCTGTTGTTGGAGATTTGTAGTTTGTTGTAGTTTGTAGAGATTTGCTGTTTTAGTTTCGGGACAATGGGCCAAATATTCAGCAAAAGGGAAAAACTGTAAACAAACAAACTTGTAAAAAACACAAAAGCATTGTCAAGTATTTCTAATTCGCATTCGTTGTAGTTCACATAACATTTTTCCATTCATTCCTCATTATAGGAGTATGTGAAGGAAAGCCGGTTGCTTCTTCGATGGTTCTTCATGATTTCTCCACCAAACTAATGGGTCTTGGTTGTGTGAAATGAGCTTGCTGATGGGTGCTGTTGAGCTGACAGAACTTGAGTCAAAGTCCTATTTTAGCTGCAGCTGAGTCAGTGCATGAAGTACTGAAAAAACCCTGAGGACAGCAGATAACTCTGATGTGGCCAATGTGTTTTATGTCAAGGAAGGTGCTGGCAGTGAGAGCGTTCTGTGAGAGAAGAGCTGCCGACAGCAGTAAGAAGCCGCAGTAATGTTAGAGGAATGAGACAGAAACATGCTTTCCTACCGGTGGATATCAGACCGCTCTTCATTTGTGAAGCACAGGCAAGGCAAGGCAAGGCAAGGCAAGGCAAGGCAAGGCAAGGCAAGGCAAGTTTATTTATATAGCACATTTCATACACAGTGGTAATTCAAAGTGCTTTACATAAAAGAAAGCGAAATAATCATTCACAGCAATAAAAACAAGGAGTTAAAATTAATAAAACAAGGAATTTTAAAATGATATAGAAATTGATTTAAAATGAAATTTAAAACAGTTAAATAGAAAAAGGATTATACATAAAATAATGCAGTCAGTTCGGACGTAGCACAGTGCTCATTCAACAAATGCACAGCTAAATAGATGAGTTTTGAGACTGGATTTAAATGTTTTAGCACATTTGATCTCTTCTGGAAGCTGGTTCCAGCTGCGGGCGGCATAATAGCTAAAAGCGGACTCCCCTTGTTTTGTGTGAACCCTTGGTATTTCTAACTGACTCGATCCTAATGATCTGAGTGGTCTGTTAGGTTTATATTCAGTGAGCATATCTGCAATATATTTAGGTCCTAGACCATTGAGTGACTTATAAACGAGTAAAAGTACTTTAAAATCAATCCTAAATGTAACTGTCTCTTGATGACATCGACTGGGACATGTTCCGGGCGAGTTCAGCTGACGTCAGCGAGTTCACGGATGTAGCAGTAAGCTTTATCAACACACTAACCGACCAAGCCACCGAAACTGTAACAATAAGGACATTTTCGAATCAGAAACCGTGGGTGGACAGATCAATCCGTGATGCGGTTAACCATCGCACTGCCGCATACAACGCTGGTCTTTTGTCGGGAAACATGAGCGATTACAAAACTTCGTGCTACGCTCTCTGTCGGGCAGTTAGAGCTGCTAAACTCAGATACAGGGAGAGAATTGGGTCACATTTCCAGCTCAATGACTCTTGACGCATGTGGCAGGGACTGAAGAACATCTGTTCCTCTGGAAACAACTCTTCCGCAGAGGTGAGAGCAGATTCGTTGCTGGCCGAAGAGCTAAAGACCTTCTACGGCCGATTTGAATGTAACGGCGGCGCGACTCTACCGATCTGCGCGCCAGGAAGCAGCAGACAGAGCAGCGATGTTTATGCTATCACCTTTTCAGAGGACGACGTTCGGAGGGAACTAAGGAGAGTGAATGTCAGAAAAGCAGCAGGACCTGATGGGATTACTGGCCGCGTTCTGAGGTCCTGTGCTGATCAGCTTGCTGGTTTGTTTACTTCCATCTTTAATGAGTCCCTTGCTACCTCTGTTGTTCCCACCTCCTTTAAAAAATGTCATAATCCCTGTGCCTAAGAACAGTAAACCCTCTTGCCTGAATGACTATCGTCCAGTTGCCCTCACATCGACGGTCATGAAGGTTTTTGAGAGACTTTTAAAGAAACACATTTGCTCCTCCATCCCTGCTACTTTGGACCCTCTTCAGTTTGCCTATCGGCCAAATAGGTCTACTGATGATGCCATCTCCCAGGTACTGCACTCCTCCCTCACTCACATCGACAGCAAAAATGGCAACTATGTCAGGCTGCTATTCATAGACTACAGCTCAGCTTTCAACACTATAGTCCCCACCAAGCTGGCTGTTAAACTCTCAGACCTTGGCCTAAACACTTCACTTTGTGACTGGATTCAAGATTTCCTCACCGCCAGACCACAAGTGGTGAAAGTCGGCCAGTTCACCTCCAACTCCATCACCCTGAACATAGGAGCCCCACAGGGCTGTGTCCTGAGCCCCCTGCTATACTCTCTATACACCCACGACTGCGTGTCCTCTCACAGCTCCACCTCTATTGTCAAATTTGCGGATGATACTGTGGTTCTGGGCCTCATCAACAACGATGACGAGGCCGCATACTTGGATGAGGTGGAGAGACTTACATCATGGTGCCAGGACAACTGTCTCTCTCTGAACATGAGCAAAACTAAGGAGCTGATCGTGGACTTCAGGAAGAGACAGCAGCAGCCCTACACTCCTCTTATGATCAGTGGGACCCCTGTGGAGAGGGTGAGTAGCTTCAAGTACCTCGGTGTAAACATCTCCGAGGACCTGACTTGGACTACACACATTCAAACACAGGTTAAGAAAGCCAGGCAAAGACTGTACCATCTGCGACAGCTGAGGAAATTCAGGGTCTCACCAGCTATCCTGAAAACTTTCTACTCAGGGGCCATAGAAAGTGTTCTGACTCAGTGCATCTCAGTGTGGTATAATAATGCCACAAACCAGGACTGCAAAGCTCTACAGAGAGTCGTGCGCTTAGCTGAGCGCATCTCAGGGTCTGCTCTCCCCTCTCTGCAGGCCATCTACATCAAACGCTGTAAAAGCAGAGCTGCTAAAATCCTCAAAGATTCAACTCACCCCGGTAACCATCTTTTCTGTTTACTGCCATCTGGCAGGCGCTTCAGGAGCATGATGGCAAAGACTGAAAGACTGAGGAAGAGCTTCTTCCCTCAGGCCATCAGGCTCCTAAACTCAAACTCAGCCTCATAAACACTTACAAGACCCATTGTTAACTGTAAATATTCTCTCTGTAGTCACATTCTCATCATTGCTGCTCTATGTACAATACCCTGAACAACCCGTCTGCACATCCCTCTTATTCACATTACTATTTGTTAAGTCCCAGTACACTGTTTTTCTTTTTTTGTACATCTTATTGTTTTTTTGCACATCTTGTTGTTTTTTGCACATCTTTTTTGCACATCTTATTGTCTTTTGCACATCTTATTGTTTTTTGCACATCTTATTGTTTTGCACTTTTTTTTTATTTCATTGCACATTTTACTCTTATTTCTCCTTTTCTTACCATATGTATGCCCTTGTGTTATGTTACTTTATATAATTTGTATTCTTATTATTTTGCACTGTCCACTGAGCGGACCTGATTCGATTACATTTCACTTCTAATTATACCCTGTATAACTATTATGTGACAAATAAAGAAACCTTGAACCTTGAACCTTGATCGGAAACAAGCCAGTTACGATCTCAGGAGAACCATCAAAGCAGCCAAACGAACATATAAAAATAATGTTGAAGAACATTTCAACAACAATAATCCAAGAAGCATGTGGCAGGGCATTAACAACATCACAGGCTTTAAAGGGAATAAACCAGCTACTGTGAACATTTCCGCCTCTCTACCGGACGAGCTCAACACCTTTTATGCTCGGTTCGAGGCTGATAACACCGCCCACACAGAGAGCGCTGCCGCGGCTGCTGCAGAAGAGGTCAGTCCACTCACCCTTTCTGTCGCGGACGTAACCCGATCCTTTAAACGGGTGAACATCCATAAAGCCGTAGGCCCAGATGGTATACCAGGCCGTGTGCTCAAAGCATGCGCTTTCCAGCTAGCTGGGGTTTTTACAGACATTTTCAATCTGTCCCTCTCTCTGTCTGTGGTTCCCTCGTGCTTCAAAAAATCCATCATTGTGCCCATACCAAAGAAAAACAAAATCACATGCTTGAATGACTGGAGGCCCGTTGCTCTGACCCCCATTTTCAGCAAGTGTTTTGAGAAGCTTGTCAGAGACTACATCTGCTCTGTGCTGCCTGCTTCACTGGACCCACTACAATTTGCATACCGCAGTAACCGTTCCACAGACGATGCTATTGCCTTCACCCTGCACACTGCTCTCTCCCACCTGGAAAATAAGAACACCTATGTGAGGATGCTGTTCGTGGATTATAGTTCGGCATTTAACACCATAGTGCCTGCCACACTGGTTGCGAAGCTCCAGACTCTAGGACTGAACAGATCTCTGTGCAGCTGGATCCTGGACTTCCTGACAGGCAGAAGTCAGGTGGTCAGAATGGGCAACAAAACATAATCTCCCCTGATCCTCAACACTGGTGCACCGCAGGGTTGCGTCCTCAGCCCATTCCTGTACTCCCTGTACACACACGACTGTACAGCTACACACAGCTCGAATGTCATCGTCAAATTTGCTGATGACACAACGGTGATAGGCCTGATCACCGACAACGATGAGACGGCCTACAGAGAGGAGGTGAGTACCCTGACTAAATGGTGTCAGGAGAACCACCTCTCACTCAACATCGACAAGACCAAGGAGCTGGTGGTGGATTACAGGAGACAGAGCAGAGAACACACACCCATCACCATCGACAAGACACCTGTGGAGCGGGTGAGCAGCTTTAAGTTCCTCGGCGTTCACATCACCGAGGATCTCACATGGTCTGCTCACACAGATGCAGTGCTGAAGAAGGCACATCAGCGTCTCTTCTTCCTGAGACGGCTGAGGAAGTTTGGAACGAGCCCCAGAATCCTCAGGTCCTTCTACACCTGCACTGGGGAGAGCATCCTGACCGGCTGTATCACCGCCTGGTTTGGAAACAGCACCGCTGGCAACCGTAGGGCTCTGCAAAGGGTCGTGCGAACTTCCCGCCACATTGTTGGAGGTAAGTTTCCCTCCCTCCAGGATATCTACACCAGGCGGTGTACAAGGAAAGCCCGGAGGATTATCAAAGACTCCAGCCACCCGTCCCACAGACTGCTCTCTCTGTTGCCCTCAGGGCGACGTTTCCGCAGCATCCGATCCCGCACTAGCCGACTGAGGGACAGCTTTTTCCCTCAGGCTATCAGGCTAATGAACAGTCAGAAATAACTCACCTACATCACACTCCCACTCACACAACATGCCATGCATTGCACTTTAACACAGTTCAACTGGACTACACGCACACACTGCACTAACACAACCTATCTGCTATCACTGGACACCATACAATGCACATCCACGACACTGCATATGAATAATCTGTTGCACCTTTGCACATCTATCTGCTGCTCAACCAATCTGCTGTTAATTTATAATCTGTTGCACCTCACATTATTACTATGTATAGACTACATTATGTATAGATACTGTACATAATGTAGATGTGCCCATACGGTGTATAATGTGTCGCTGATAATTGAGTGTGTCTTTATAGTACACTATGTGTACTGAGTATATGTATGTGTATTTTGCACATTGTCTTCTGTACAGTCTGTAAATATGTACTGTCCATATGTAAATTGTTGTTGGGTTTTTTTGCACTGTCTGGAGCACTGTAAATGCTCCAGTGCAGTTTTTTTGCACTGTCTGTCCATATGTAATTTTTTTTTTTTTTTTTTTTGCACTGTCTGTCCATATGTAAATTGCTTGTTGTTGTTTTTTTTTTGCACTGTCTGGAGCACACTCATAAGAATTTCACTCACCAAGGCACTTGTGCTGTGGTGATGTGACAATAAAAGTGATTTGATTTGATTTGAATCCTGGCAGCAGCGTTCTGGATGAGCTGCAGCTGTCTAATGGTCTTCTTTGGAAGGCCGGTGAGGAGACCATTACAATAATCCACCCTGCTGGTGATAAAGGCATGAACAAGTTTCTCCAAGTCTTGACTGGAAACAAAACATCTAATTCTTGCAATGTTTTTGAGATGATAGTATGCTGATTTAGTTACTGCTTTGACATGACTACTAAAGCTAAGGTCTGTCTCCAGAATCACCCCAAGATTTCTGACTTGATTTTTAGTTGTTTGACCCCTAGAGTCAAGGTATGCATTCACCTTGAGAAATTCATCTTTGTTTCCAAATGCAATGCCTTCAGTTTTCTCCTTGTTTAACTGAAGAAAGTTTTGGCACATCCAACTGTTAATTTCATCAATGCATTGGCAGACGGAGTCAATGGGGCTATAATCATTTGGAGATAAGGCTAGGTAGATCTGGGTATCATCAGCATAGCTGTGATAGGCAATTTGGTTCTTCCTCATTATCTGACTTAGTGGGAGCATATACAGGCTAAACAAGAGCGGTGCAAGAATTGAGCCTTGTGGGACTCCACATGTCATGGACGTCCACTTAGACTTATGCTCTCCTATACTCACAAAATAACCTCTCCCTTCTAAGTATGACCTGAACCATTTGAGTGCCATCCCAGAAAGCCCGACCCAGTTTTCCAGTCTCTCTAGAAGTATGTTATGATCGACAGTGTCAAACGCAGCACTAAGATCTAGTAGTACCAGCACTGATATTTTGCCAGAATCAGAATTAAAGTGAATATCATTTATTATCTTAATGATTGCTGTCTCTGTGCTGTGATGCACGCGGAAACCAGATTGAAAATTATCCAGGTATCCATTTTAGTTTAAGTAGTTGTTCAGCTGATTAAAAACTACCTTTTCAATAATCTTACCTATGAAAGGAAGATTTGATATTGGTCTATAATTGCTCAACATGGTGTTTCTTTTTCAGAAGGGGCTTAACAACTGCAGTTTTCAGGGAGTTTGGAAAAGTCCCAGAAAGAAGTGAAGTGTTCACCACTTCTAAGAGATCTGCTTCTAAACAGTTAAGCACACTTTTGAAAAAAGATGTGGGAAGTGTGTCAAGATAGCATGTTGACGATTTAAGATGCTGTACTATTTCTTCCAAAATTTTGCTATCAATTGTTTTAAAAACAGACATAGTCACTTATTTTTGAGATTGATGTCGAATCTGTGTGACCTCTGTATTACAGGAAGATGTGCCAATCTCCTTCCTGATATTACTGATCTTCTCTGAAAAGAAGGAAGCAAACTCATTGCATTTGCTGTCAGAGAGCATTTCACTGGGAATCTGACTTGGGGGGTTTGTCAGTCTCTCAACAGTAGCAAAAAGAGTGCGAGTGTTGTTTAAGTTACTGTTTATAAGGTTTGAGAAGAAGGTCTGCCTAGCTGTGGCTAGTTCCAAATTGAAAGCATGAAGGCTGTCTTTATAGATGCTATAGTGTATTTCAAGTTTCATCTTCCACCACATCCGCTCAGCTTTTCTGCATTGTCTTTTCATATAATGAACTTCTGTTGATTTTCTCCAAAATTATTTTTGTCTGCCATTCTTCTTGCTGACCTTTATCGGTCACGCTTTCCAGGTGCTAACTGGAAAGATACTTGGCTATACTTGTTCATATAGTCTCTCCAGCATGTAGAAAGCAATTCCACTTGGTTTTATGAAAAAAAAATCAAAAAGTGAAACTTTCATATATTTTAGATTCATTACATGTAAAGTAAAACACTTCAAAAGTGTATTTGTTTTAATTTTGATGATTAATAGTGAATTGGTGGGTGTTTGTTAAATGTGAGCCAAAATCATCACAATTAAAAGAACCAAAGACTTAAACTACTTCAGTCTGTGTGCATTTAATTTATTTAATACACAAGTTTCACAATTTGAGTTGAATTAATGAAATAAATGAACTTTTCCACGACATTCTAATTTATTGAAATGCACCTGTATGTGCCAAAAAGATTCAATTCTTTATAAAAATGGTACACCATGTTCTATATGTAGCTGTTATATAACATGAATAATACGCTGAGACGATTGCGGTGTCAAATCACTTATTTACTAAGAACTCTGAGAGAAACTCTTTTCTTCATTGATCGCATAACATACACATGGGAGTTAACTTGAGCGCCCCCTAGTGCGCTGGAACATTAAGTGAATACATCACAATTTCCTCCCCACTTAGTGTTGTTGTAATCATTTCAGTAACAATGTTACATACACTTATAGTAATACCAAAATATAGAGAACAACTATGATTAAACACTAGAATCTTTCAATGAACTGTTAACACGCAAACAACAGAATTAGTTTATACCACCAAGATAGCCTTAAGGGCTAAACCGTACTGGAGGCTTGATGGTACGTTCAGGATAGCGCTTATTCTCTTTGTGTGGAGTGTGTAACACCACCTCATTATCCCTAGTGGTTGAATCTTCCGATTGTGCTAATCCTGTTGGAATTTGATCAAGACTAGGACCTAATGTCTCTCCTGAGATCGGATGTTCACACCAATCTGTCAGATTCCCCTCAGGGACTTCAATGGTCTCCTCATCTCCATTGTCGCAATCATCCTGATGTGCCAAAATCTGATCAGCATGACGCCTCCAGTGAACGGAAAGTCCCACATCGATAGTGTATGATACTGGGCCTGTCTTTGCAGACACCATACCAGGCATCCACTTCTTTCCTTGCCGATAATCACGAACTAATACCTTGTCCCCCACTGCAAATGTTCTTTCTTTCGCATGAACTTGACGTCGCTGGCACAGTTTGCCTTGAGCTTTTTCGACCACAGACGCAACATTTGGCTTCAACAGATCAAAGCGGGACCGCAATCTACGATGTAGAAACAACATAGCAGGTGACTCCTTTGTGGTGGCGTGCGGGGTGTTTCGGTATGCTAGTAAAAAGGTGTCCAGCCTTTGTTGAATGGAAGTTGATCCTTTTGAACAACGTAAAGCTCGATTTACTGTCTGAACCATGCGTTCCGCCAAGCCATTCGTAGCTGGGTGAAAAGGTGCAGAACGTGCGTGTTTCACTCCATTGGCCTTGAGAAATCTCTGGAACTCCTTGGAGGTGAACTGAGGTCCGTTATCACTAACCAGAACTTCTGGGAGTCCATAACGACTAAACAGTGTCCTCAGCACCTGAATGGTCTTTGTAGATGTAGTTGAATCCATCACACACACCTCAGGCAATTTTGAGTGAGCATCTACTACTACCAGATACATGTGTCCTTCAAATGGACCTGCAAAGTCCACGTGTATGCGTTGCCACGGTGACTGGCCATTTCCATGGGTGTAAGGGTGAGGGTCCAGGGGCTTTTTGTGTCTGCTGGCATGTCTGACAGGTTTTCGCCAACTGTTCCACTTGAATGTCAATTTCGGGCCACCAGACATAACTACGTGCAACCGCCTTCATCCTTACAACACCTGGATGTCCAGTATGGAGTTCTGCAAGTACCCTGGATCTCAGCTTAGGAGGAATGACCACCCTCCAACCCCACATGAGGCAACCCTCCTGCGTAGTCAATTCATCCTCCCTGTTCACATATGGGGCAAGCATATTATTTGCATTCGTGACATTTAGAAAACGCCCAGTTGTCACCATCTCCATTACTTGTGACAGAATAGGATCAGCCCTTGTCTCTTTACAGACGTCTGCACACAGTACTGGTAGAGCATCCAGCTGTTTTACTTGAAGTAACTCCACCGTGTCCAACTTAACTTGAGGTGTGATTGGCAGTGGTAATCGTGATAACCCATCCGCATTGCAGTGGTGTGCACCGTCCCTGTACTGGATATCGTAATCATAGGCTGCCAACAGCAAAGCCCAACGTTGCAACCGAGCTGCAGCCATGGATGGAATGGCTTTTGTTGGACTGAAGATGGTTGTCAACGGACGGTGATCTGTAAACAATGTAAACTTCCGCCCGTACAGATATTGGTAAAATTTCCGTACTCCAAAAATAATACCAAGTGCCTCTCTTTCAATTTGAGCATAATTTTGCTCTGCTTTACTCAATGTTCTTGAGGCAAAGGCAATTGGTTTTTCCTGTCCATCCGGGAGGATGTGCGAGATGACAGCACCAACACCGTATGGTGATGCGTCACAGGCCAGTCTAATTGGTAACTGTGGGTTGTAGTGTGTCAACACACTTTGTGACAGTAACAAGTTTTTTGCCTTATCGAATGCATCTTCACACCCCTGAGACCACAGCCACTGTTTTCCTTTGCATAGAAGAGCATTGAGAGGGGCTAGCACTGACGCCAGGTTAGGGATAAATCGACTGTAATAATTTAGCAGTCCCAGAAATGAACAAATAATAAATCCTCTATTCGTGGAATTGGGTAACGCTCAACACAAAGGGCAGGATTCACTGTTACCTTAAAATCTCCACAAATCCTCACATCCCCATTTTTTTTTTACAACTGGCACAATCGGTGTGGCCCAATCGCTGCATGTCACAGAGGAGATGACCCCCAGCTCCAATAGTCGATTTATCTCAGCCTCAACTTTTGGCTTTAAAGCATAGGGGACATTGCGCGCTTGGCAAAATCGTGGCTGGGACTGTGGCTTGAGTGACACTGTGGCTTCGATACCTTTTAATAAGCCCAATCCTTTCCTGAAAACATTTTTGTGTTTTGATAGCACTGTCTGAAGTGCATCCTTGTTCACACTCTTAATTTCACGCCAGTTCAGCCTGATTTTCTTAAGCCACTCTCTGCCGAATAGAGGTGGGGCACTTCCTTCCACAACATAAAGTGGTAATTTCACTTTTTGTTTGTTCAATTTCACTTTAACTTTGATGACCCCTACTGGAGACACCACTTCTCCTGTATATGTTTTCAGGATCACATCAGTTGTGCACAGTGGTTTATGTGCTAATTGTGCGTTGTAAAGTTCTCTTGAAATTAGGGAAACAGCAGCTCCTGTGTCTAATTCCATTTCTAAGATTTTTCCCTCTACTTCTGGTCTAAGACAAATATGTGACAATTCTTCCTTCTTAGTCATCACATGAAGTGCGAGCTCTGTATCCGTAGTGTCATCACTTGATGAATCTTTCACATCCATTTGATGCACTTTCTTTTTCTGTTGGACATTTTTCCTCCACTTTGACTTTGCATTATCCGTCGTGTGTTTCCCTTTAATTCTGCACACTCTGGAAATGTGGCCCTTATTACCACAGTTGTGGCACAGTTGGTCTTTGAAATAGCAATCTCTCTCATTGTGGTTCGTTCTTCCGTAACGGTAGCACTTGTTTCCCCCTTTCTCTTGCAATGACAATGCATTCACTTTCAAAGAGTTACTTAACTGTTGAGATTCTCTCGCGGCCGTTTCCATAGACACTGCAATCTCTACTGCCTTTTGGAATGTGAGCGCTGCTTCCGTGAGTAGCCGTTTCTGTATGGACTCCGTTTTCAGTCCGCAAACAAAACGATCGCGCAACGCATCTTGCAAATGCGTCCCAAATTCGCAGTATTCACTCAGCCTTTTCAGGATTGCGACATACTGTGCTACTGTCTCGGTCTCATGCTGACAGCGGTTATGAAACCTAAACCGTTCTGCAATCACGATCGGTTTCGGAGAAAAATGATCTTTCAAAACATTCACAATGTCATTGTATGCTTCTCCGGGGCGATTAAACTCCGTAGCAGTCCGTATGTAGACGAGCCCATTACACTCAACAACACTGCGACTTGTTTCTCTTCTGAAATGTCATTTGCAGAAACAAATTGTTCAAACCTTTCTATGTAGGTAGCCCACTGTTCGGCTGACTCATCAAAGGGATCCATGTGACCGATAAACACAGCCATTTCGTCGGGTGTTGTTGCACAAATTCACTACAGCCTTCCCATCAAATGTTTTCAGTAACTTAGTCGGTCCTTGACTTCACACTCAGGCATTCGAAAAGACCATCCTCGTCGCCAATATGTTCTATATGTAGCTGTTATATAACATGAATAATACGCTGAGACGATTGCGGTGTCAAATCACTTATTTACTAAGAACTCTGAGAGAAACTCTTTTCTTCATTGATCGCATAACATACACATGGGAGTTAACTTGAGCGCCCCCTAGTGCGCTGGAACATTAAGTGAATACATCACACAACTTATGTCTTAGAAATTGGTAAATGATAACAATGCATGTGTGTTTTCAGTAATCGCTCCCTGTTTGTTTGATTGATTTACAGTTTGTGATGTAAAGCAAACATTTACAGCATAGAGAGACTGTGGTGCTTTACACAAAGATAATTTTTTTTTTAAGCTGAACAGGTGCTTCATTGTCATTACTCGTTCCTGTTATTATAACTGGTCGATGCCTGTGATTGGCTGCACAGATTTAACCCATTCCTTCACCTGTGTATCTGCAGGATCGAGATGTTCAAGATATAGTGTTTCCTTCTCAGCAGATAGACACATCTCTCAAACGCACCAAGAGAGATTGGGTTATTCCTCCTATTAATGTGCCAGAAAACTCAAGAGGGCCTTTCCCAATGAAGCTGGTCAAGGTAAGAGCAACACAATTATAGAAATATCATATGACCTCGCAATATTCCATATGCATGCACATGCGCACATTATACATATTAATATATTTATGCATATTAATGAATCTGCTGATGTTAGGGAAAAGCATAGAATCACATCAGCCATTGGTTAATATCAACTTATGTCCAAATAGCATTCAGTGTTACAAGCTACTGATAAAGTCAACCGTTAACACAATAACTGATATCTGACTATCCAAGTAAATCATGTCCCTCTCAGGTTTGTGTGTCAGGACAGATGCTACAGGCATGTTTGTGTTGTGCTCACTGCTGTGCTGTAGATTCGCTCAGATAACGATGAAAAGGTGAGTTTGCGGTACAGTGTGACGGGTCCCGGCGCTGACCAGCCGCCCACCGGAGTCTTCTCCATTGACCCCACCTCAGGCCTTGTGATGGTCCTCAAGCCACTGGACCGCGAACACCTGCCCCGTTTCAACGTGAGCTCATCATCATCTGCTCTGAACTCTAGATTTTCTGTGGTTTTTAAGAAAGCGCTCTGTGAAACTGAAATAGTTACGGTATTGATCTCGCTCTGTATGCCGGGTAATAAAACACAGTCATTCAATTAAACATTAGAGTGAAGGGCGGATTATTTAGACTGTGCAAAACTACATATTTAAGCCCTGTATTATTTAGCTGAAATGTGTCCCTGGAGCACAAAAGCAGTCATAAGCAGCACAGATATATTTGTAGCAATAGCCAACAATACATTGTATGGATCAAAATTATACATTATTATTTTATGCCAAAAATCATTAGGAAATTAAGAGCATGTTACATAAAGATATTCCTACTGTAAATATATCAAAACGTATTTTTTTATTAGTAATATGCATTGCTAAGAACTTAATTTGAACAACTTTAAAGATGATTTTCTTAATATTTAGATTTTTTTGCACCCTCAGTTTCCAGATTTTAAAATATTGTCATATCATAACAAACCATACATCAATGGAAATATTATTTATTCAGCTTCAGATGATGCATAAATCTCAGTTTCACTAAATTGAACCTTATGATTGGTTTTGTGCTCCAAGTTTATGTCATGCAGATGCTGATCAGAAGTGTTTTAACTCGTCTGAAATGCAGTCATCAACGAATCCAGAGGACAAATCTCAGCTTAAAAATGCAAACCAGAAAATAATAATCAGAAATGCAGAATATTATTATGATTTCTGAAGATCATGTGACATTGAAGACTGGAGTAATGATTCTGAAAATACAGCTTTGATCACAGAAATTAATTACAGTTTAACAGATATTCACATCGAAATAACAATAATAATATTTCACAATTTCTTTATTTTTGCTGTATTTTTAGTTCTTGATACTACTAAGTGAGCAATCTATTCTTCTTGTTTGTTGTGCGTGCCCTGTGTTTATTGATTTATTCATATAGTACTATGTGTGTTATGGCATCAGTTGAGGGCTCACGCTGTGGATCTGAACGGTAATCAGGTGGAAAACCCAGTTGACGTCATAATCAACGTTATTGATATGAATGACAACCGACCAGAGTTCATCCAGCAGATCTGGAATGGAAGTGTTCCTGAAGGATCTAAACCAGGTTAAACCATCTCCAATCAATCGAACTGGGTTTAGCTGAGTGTGCTTTGTCTTATATTTAGTCTCTGGTTTATATAGGCACGTCAGTAATGACGGTGATGGCGGTGGACAAGGATGATCCCGCGACTCTAAATGGCCAGCTGCGCTATAAGATCGTGTCTCAGAGTCCCGGCGTCCCCGGTCCAAACATGTTCACCGTTAACAACAGAACCGGAAGCATCATCATTGTAGCTGCTGGCCTGGACCGAGAGGTGCGGCATACATCTGTCCCACATTACCTGACTGATAAACCTTGACACCTGGATTTGTTCAACTGGTCCCAACTGTTTTTAGATGTTGGGACAAATATCATATCAAGAATCACATCAACAAGCTTGTTTCACAAAACAAACAACAAAACCCATACAGGCCCATCCTGCTCAGACACTCGACACAAAGAAACTCACAGTTTCATATAACTTCGTATGACTTTCACATAGCACAACAAAACATTTTGCTTGATGATTTATTTTCGTATCACTCAGTGCCACCTGCTGGTGTGATGCTGTAAAATCCACTAACACCCAGAACAACATCTGCACGCTTGAACCTCGCTCGACCAGAACTAACGTGTTAATCTAAGCACTGTAGGTCAATAGGAGAACACAGATGTGCACTTGTGACAAAGTGACAACCAAGCAAACTATCAAGAAGGAGTCCAAACTGAAAAGACTTTAATTTGAGAATTGTAATCAAGGGTCAGCTCAGAGAGTCATGGACTTTAGAAAACATCACAGACTTTAATAATCAAATAACAAAAGTAAAAAAAAATGAAACAGACCGGCATTGCTCGTTTTGACAATTTTAAGTAGTAAAGTGCATAGGATATATTCAAATTCATGGCAAGAGATAGTGGCGCCGATGCCCTCCTGAGCTCAACAGCGCCCCACACACTGTAAATCTGTGGTGAGAAGTGGAACTGCAGCACGCTTTTGTTGAGTTTTGAGACTGCCCCGTAGGGCTGTCAAAACAAATTAGAATTTCTAATATTCGTCTAATTTAAAATAAAAATTTAAAATCCACATTCGAATGCAAAACGCTGCATTGGAATTTTAGGTGTGCGTCAGGCAGCGTGGCGATGACGAGGTGTCGTTGCATTGTAATGCTTTTTTTTTAGCCTGTCCAGTTGAATCCACTCGATGCGGTGCTGCACATTCACAATATTGCGGAAAGAGAGAACATCAATGTGGAGAAGATGTTGTTTACCTCCAAATTGAAATCAAGCCGTTTACACAGAACGCATATTTATTGCATTTTCTATCATCGTTGCACTCGCGTCTCACACAAGAGAGCCCAAAGACATGTACAATTAATGTACGTTAAACTTTTTAAACATGTAATTACTAGATTAAGAAACTAGCTTACTAGTGAACGTGCATATTAGTGAGCGTAAACATGAACCGTGCGATCATATGATTAAATGTTAATGAGGTGTATCGGTAATGATGAATCTGTGAGTTTAAAGCGGCTCTGACAGAAAGACTGCATGTGCCGCTGACAGAGACACACGCTGTTTGAGATATGTGCTCTTTTTCATAAATGCATAACTTACATTTCACAGGTATATTCTCCATCAGTAAATGCTAGACAACCATGGACATATTTCCATTTTGCTGTCAGAAGTGCATTATCTTTTGCTTTGCGATTATCTCTTAAACTTCACAGACGTAGTTCTGAACGCATGTGTGCCAAACAGACAGAGCGCAATAAAATATGAGCGCAATGACTCTGACTAAAATATACAGTGCTCAGCGTAAATGAGTACACCCCCTTTGAAAAGTAACATTTTAAACAATATCTCAATGAACACAAAAACATTTTCCAAAATGTTGACAAGACTAAGTTTTATATAACATCTGTTTAACTTATTACATGAAAGTAAGGTTAATAATATAACAAAATTTTCAGTTTTACTCAAATTAGGGTGATGCAAAAATGAGTACACCCCACTGAAAGTCTCTGGAGCAAAGCTAAATTTTAGACTACAAATGTCTAATTTAACAAGAATTAAACCACAGGTGAGTCTAATTATTCATTACACAGGTGTTCAGCAGACAGTTGAATATAAAAGGGTGTTACTTAAAGAAAACCCCTTCCCATTTAATGCTGTCACCACATGGAAGAGAAATGTCACAAGACCTGAGAAAGAAAATAATTTCTTTACACAAGAAAGGTGAAGGCTACAAGAAGATCAGCAAAGCTTTACTTATCAGTCAGAATACTGTAGCAAAAGTGGTACAAACATTTAAAAAAGATGGAATTGCAACCATCTCACAGAGACGTCCAGGTCGTCCACGGAAGTTAACACCTCGTCAGGAGCATCTTCTGATGAGAAGGGTTGAAGAAAATCGACATGCAAGTTCACTGCAGTTATCTAAAGAAGTAGAAAGCCAAACTGGGGTGACTATATCCTGTGACATAATACGGCGTACACTGCAGAGGAATGGCATGCATGGGTGCTGTCCACGAAAGAAGCCTCTCCTAAAGTCCAGGCACAAAAAGCCCGCCTAGAGTTTGCCAGGGCCCATGCTGACAAAGATGAAGACTACTGGGACTCTATACTCTGGAGTGATGAGACCAATATAAATGTTTTTGGAACTGATGGCTTCAAAACTGTATGGCGTCGCAAAGGTGAGGAATAAAAAGAAAAGTGCATGGTGCCTACAGTGAAACAAGGTGGTGGCAGTGTCCTTATGTGGGGCTGCTAGAGTGCTGCTGGTGTCGGGGAGCTGCATTTCATTGATGGCATCATGAATTCACAAATGTACTGCTCTATACTGAAAGAGAAGATGCTACCATCACTCCGTGCCCTTGGTCGTCGTGCACTTTTCCAACATGACAAGTCAAGTCAAGTCAAGTCACCTTTATTTATATAGCGCTTTTAACAATACAAATTGTAACAAAGCACTGCACAATATCAAAATAGGCAAATTGTGTCAATAATGTAAAATGACAGGATTTAACACTCAATTATCAGCTGAATGCATTTCATTATTGAATTTAGTAATGGCATTGTCCAGCTTAGTTCAGTTTAAATAATATCTGTTCAATCAAGTCGATGATTGTGCTGAAAATGAAGTGTCCCCAACTAAGCAAGCCAGAGGCGACAGCGGCAAGGAACGAAAACTCCATCGGTGACAGAATGGAGAAAAAACCTTGGGAGAAACCAGGCTCAGTCGGGGGGCCAGTTCCCCTCTGGCCAGACGAATCAGTAGTTTGTTCCAACTGCAGCAAAGTCAGAGTGTAAGTGGTCCACTGGTTCCAGGGGTCTTTCCCCGATGGATGTCTAGGTGACGAGGTCCTCACTGGAGATCTGTTTCTGGAGCTCATCTATGTGTCCTAGACTCCACTGACGGTCAGGGCTGTAGAGGTTGTCTCCAGGTGCTGATCCTCCATTTATGGCAGACTTTGGTTAAGTCAGTATAATCGCTGATGGTTGACTTCCTCTGAGGTCCTCGGAGGGGTTGTCATCGTCTCTTCTCAGGTGTTCGGTCATCTCAGATCGTTTAAGGGTTGGATCCAGACTGAAGCTTGTGTAATTGCTAGCTCCGTGGCAGAAACATAGAAACAGTAAGACACATAGCGTAGCAGTTGTTCCATCCAGGAATAACCCTGGATGAAATTATCAGTATAACCCAAGCTAAAGCATAATAATGTGCATTTGTTCAGATAGACTGGCAGTACAAGATTGTGAGATGCATTATATGAATGCTTGGCTAAAGAGATGCGTCTTTAATCTAGATTTAAACAGAGAGAGTGTGTCCGAACCCCGAACGTTATCAGGAAGGCTATTCCAGAGTTTAGGAGCCAAATATGAAAAAGTTCTACCTCCTTTAGTGGACTTTGCTATCCTAGGTACTACCAAGAGTCCAGAGTTTTGCGACCTTAGGGAGCGGGTTGGATTGTAGCGTGATAGAAGATTAGTTAGGTATGCAGGAGCTAAATCATTTAGGGCCTTATAGGCAAGTAATAATATTTTGTAACTGATACGAAACTTAATAGGTAGCCAGTGCAGAGACTGTAAAATTGGAGTAATATGGTCATATTTTCTTGACCTGGTAAGGACTCTATCCGCAGCATTTTGTACTATCTGTAGCTTGTTTATTGAAGATGCAGGACAACCACCTAGCAGTGCATTACAATAGTCCAGTCTAGAGGTCATGAATGCATGAACTAGCTTTTCTGCATCAGAAACACTTAACATGTTCCTTAGCTTGGAAATGTTTCTAAGATGGAAGAATGCTGTTTTTGTAACATTGGAAATATGATTTTCAAAAGATAGGTTGCTGTCTAATATAACACCCAGATTTTTAACTGTAGAGGAAGTAACAGTACATCCGTCTAGTTGCAAATTGTAATCCAAGAGATTCTGTGTACTGTTTTTAGGTCCAATAAGTAATATCTCGGTCTTATCTGAATTTAATAGGAGAAAATTACTGGTCATCCAATCTTTTATATTTTTAACACACTCTGTTAGCTTAGATAGTTTAGAAGTTTCATCTGGTTTTGTTGAGATATATAGTTTAGTGTCATCAGCATAACAATGGAAACTAATCCCGTATTTTCTAATAATATTACCAAGGGGCAACATATATAATGAAAATAATAGAGGACCTAGGACAGATCCTTGTGGTACTCCATACTTCACTGGTGATAATTGAGATGACTCCCCGTTTAAATAAACAAAGTGGTAGCGATCGGACAGGTAGGATCTAAACCATCTTAAAGCCTGCCCTTGAATACCTGTATAGTTTTGTAATCGATCTATGAGTATGGCATGATCTATAGTGTCGAACGCAGCACTAAGATCAAGTAAAACTAGCAACGAGATGCAGCCTTTGTCTGACGCAAGAAGCAAGTCATTTGTAATTTTAACAAGTGCAGTTTCTGTGCTATGGCGGGGCCTGAAACCTGACTGAAATTCTTCATAGATATCATTTTTTTGCAAAAAGGAGCACAGTTGAGCAGACACTACTTTTTCTAATATTTTCGACATAAACGGAAGATTTGAAATGGGCCTGTAATTTGCCAGTTCACAAGGATCTAATTTTGGTTTCTTAATAAGAGGCTTAATAACTGCCAGCTTAAATGGTTTTGGGACGTGACCTAAAGATAACGAGGAGTTAATAATATTGAGAAGCGGTTCTTCTGCTACAGGTAACAACTCTTTCTATAGTTTAGTGGGTACAGGATCTAATAAACATGTTGTTGGTTTAGATGCAGTGATAAGTTTATTTAGCTCATCCTGTCCTATAGTTGTAAAGCAATGCAGTTTTTCTTTGGGTGCGATGAATGAAGCTGAAGTACTAGACGCTGTAGAATCTACGTTTGTTATTGTATTTCTGATATTATCTATTTTATCAGTAAAGAAATTCATAAAGTCATTACTATTAAACTGTGAGGGAATATTTAGATCGGGTGACATCTGTTTATTTGTTAATCTAGCCACTGTGCTAAATAAAAACCTTGGATTGTTTTGGTTATTATCTATGAGTTTGCGGATATACTCGGTTCTTGCAGTTTTTAGAGCCTGTCTATAGCTGGACATAATGTTTTTCCACGCAATTCTAAAGACTTCCAAGTTAGTTTTTATCCATTTGCGCTCAAGAATACGAGTTTCTTTCTTGAGAGAATGGGTATAACTGTTGTACCATGGCGCAGCACGTTTTTCTCTAACCTTTTTTAATATGATGGGGGCAACAGTTTCTAACGTATTAGAGAAGATAGTTCCCATGTTGCTAGTAATTGTGTCTAGTTCATCTGTATTTATGGGTACACAGAGCAGTTGAGATAAATCAGGCAGGTTATTTGTGAATCTGTCTTTAGTGGCTGGAATAATAATTCTGCCTGGACGATAACGCGGAGCCATATAGTTAATATCAGTAATATGCAGCATGCATGATACAAGGAAATGGTCAGTAACATCATCACTTTGAGGTATGATATCTATATCAGTTAGATCAATTCCATGCGATATTATTAAATCTAGCGTATGATTAAAACGATGCGTGGGCCCGGTGACATTTTGCTTGACACCAAAAGAGTTTATTAGGTCAGTAAACGCAAGTCCTAATGCATCATTTGTATTATCAACGTGAATGTTAAAATCTCCAACAATTAGTGCTTTATCAACATTAACCAATAGGTCTGAGAGGAAATCTGCAAATTCTTTTAGAAAATCTGTATATGGCCCTGGCGGTCTATACACAGTAGCCAGAGCAAGAGATAGGACAGATTTATTTTGCTTATCTGACAGTTTAACATTAAGCATAAGTATTTCGAATGAGTCAAACCTGTATCCTGTTTTCTGAGTAACATTGAGAATATCACTATATATTGTTGCGACACCGCCGCCACGACCAGTCTGACGAGGCTCGTGCTTATAACAGTAGCTTGGTGGAGTAGATTCATTTAGACCAAAATAATCATTTGTTTTAAGCCAGGTTTCAGTCAGACAGAGTACATCAAAACTATTATCTGTGATTATTTCATTTACAATAACTGCTTTCGGTGTGAGTGATCGGATATTTAGGAGCCCAAGTTTTAAAAATTGTTTTTGTTCATTTATTTTGCATTTTTCTGGTTTAATCATGATCAGATTTGTTCTAGATCCTGCATTAAATTTATATTTTGAACTCACTATTCGGGGAACAGACACAGTCTTTATCATTTAAGTGGGTAGAACAAAAGTCATCACAGCTGTTATTGGAGAATTGGCTTACTAGTCAGATAGAGCGTAGCGTTCTGGTGATGTTGTCCGACAGGAGTTCCGCACCGACTCTGCTGGGGTGCAGGCCATCAGCACGAAATAGCCTAGGACAATGATCCTAAACACACATCTAAGGCCACTGTTGGATTTCTGAAGAAGAACAGGGTGAAAGTAATTCAGTGGCCAAGTATGTCTCCTGATCTGAACCCAATCGAACACCTATGGGGAATTCTGAAGAGACAAGTTGAGCATCACTCTCCATCCAGCATCCAATCTCTAAAAGAGGTCATTCTTGAAGAATGGAAAAAGATAGATCTGGCAAAATGTTGCCAACTTGTTCATTCCATGCCTAGAAGACTTGGTGCTGTCATTAAAAATCATGGAGGCCATACAAAGTACTAGATTTAGTAGTTTTTGTTGTGGGGTGTACTCATTTTTGCATCACCGTAATTTGAGTAAAACTGAAAAATGTGTAATCTAAGTTATATTATTAACCTTACTTTCATGTTATAAGTTAAACAGATGTTATATTAAACTTAGTCTTGTCAACATTTTGGAAATGGTTTTTGTGTTCATTGAGATAGTTTAAAATGTTACTTTTCAAAGGGGGTGTACTCATTTACGCTGAGCACTGTACATTTTGCTGAAACGTTTGTAGTTGAATATTTTTAACGTGTATTTGTATGATAGCACTAACTGTAAAGAGACTGTAATGGGTTAATCAAAATAGCCTTTTTACTCAATTAGCCTAGTCTGTGCTTTTTCATTTTTTAGTTTAGTAAAATTAACTTTGCTCTGAAAGCAGTGTTTTTGTTTTTAGATCGCAATGTTACTATGTTAGAATGTAATGTGATTTTAACACTTTTTGCACATTATATTTGCTACATGGTTACATTCACTGTATTTATTTGT
This sequence comes from Schizopygopsis malacanthus, assembly GCA_027474115.1. NCBI lineage: Eukaryota > Metazoa > Chordata > Actinopteri > Cypriniformes > Cyprinidae > Schizopygopsis > Schizopygopsis malacanthus. The sequence goes on from JAPDDM010000337.1 coordinate 163,227, forward strand.
TTAATCCAAATACAACATACCGAGATATGTACCGTATACCGCAAATAAGCCCAAAAATTTGGCTTTTAATATTTTGCTCATATTGCCCAGCCCTACTTTGAAGAAACGTGCATTTGGTAATATTTTGCTCGATGCGCCTCTTGTGGCCTCATTAGAGAAGCCAAAAGGTTTGTTTTTCTGACTGAATTAATGCCTTTTAAATTCTAAAATATTTCTAATTTATTTAATATTTTAGTACAAAATTCTAATTTAGTTTTTCAGCCAATTTGACAGCCCTACTGCCCCGCTTATATTATTTTCACTTTAGCTTATCTCGCTCTGGACCAGGATGATATCAGTCAGCTTCAGCTATGCGCATCTGCATCGGGTCAGAAACTAGCGGCATGTCTGGTTTTCCGGTGTTTTAAATTAATGAAGTGTTAATCCGTTAGTTTAAATGTGCTCACATGAAAAGCCTTTGTCTAGTTTAGTTCATTTATTTTGAGATGAGACTATTTTCTTTTCCACTACAACTTGTATTATTCTAAATCCAAGGCAATAATTCTACAGCATTCTGTGTGTGTACTTCAAGCCTGTCGTTAGCGTGGCTGATTAACACAAGGACATTAGATCTCTGTGTGTGTGTTTAGAATATAAAGACTATGAGCTTCCTTCAGTTTATTATAAACTAGATTCTGCCCCACCTGAACTCATGTTCAGGAGCCGCTCCTGGAAACCACACAAACAGCCAGACATTGACAAGACCTGAAAATCAAGATTGAAAACACAAGGGCTTCGTCATGATATCTTCATTAATTAGAGTCAGTTCTGAGTCATTTGCAGGTAAAACAGACCTTTCATCAAAACTCTCCTCGTCATAAAACCTACTGACTACTTCGCTGGAAAGAAATCAATGCAATTTATTTCAATATTTTTCAATCAATGCAATTATCAATTTATTTTCACATTCACCTAATTGGCTAACTAATTAATTTTGTGATTATGTGTGATTATGATTCCTGTGTGAGTGCAACCCTCGGAAGTCTGGTCTGATCGCTGGAACAATGCAACCACAATGCCAACACTTTCATGAATCCTAAAATAACAAACACTGCTGAGAACAGTCTTGCAGTAACGAGGGAAGCAGAAACTAACTGAAAGTCCACAAAGACACGATTAGATTGTGCAACATGACTGACTCCATCAGAATACTAGAGCAAATCAATTCCAAAACACTTAATTTAATGAATTTACCATCAACCTCACCATAAAAATGCAGTAGAAATCAAACATAATCATCCACCCAAACATAAGCAAAGACAATCACACGGGATGCTAATTAGTAAATTAAACACAGGTGGAAATTAAATGTGGCCCTGAAAGCAAAACCCTTCATTCTCTGCTTTCGTTTTCTGAAATGTATACATTTTAATAATATTCACCTTTGCAAGAAAGAGTTGACTTTCTCAGCCATGATTAGTTGGATGTTGATGTGGTCTCTCTCTGCAGACAGTGCCTCAGTACACACTGATTATTCAAGCCACTGACATGGAAGGAAACCCCTCGTACGGTCTCTCTAACACAGGAACCGCTGTTATCACCATCACAGATATCAACGACAACCCTCCGGAGTTTACCTCTGAGACCGTAAGAACACACACACGCACGCATATATGCACACACACACACGTACACACACACACACACACACACACACACATGTATACACACACACACACACACACACATGCACACACTCTCTCACACACACACGCACTCTCACACACGCACGCATACACACATGCACACACTCTCTCTCACACACACACACACACACACACACACACACACACACACACATAAAGCCCGTACCACACATTTAGATAAACGAGGAGACGTAATGGATTGCACTCGTCTCTTCGTGCAGGTGGAAAAATACCATGTTCTTTATGACTCGCAGTATTTCTTGTATAAATATTTAAAAACAAAAGGAAAAGACGAGAGTCAGCCGTTTTCATCAATGGTTTGCCGCTTGTATACTGTTGAACTGTTACTGTTCTGTGTACAAAGATGATCAAAATTGAGGTTCAAAGCAATGCAAATACTGAGTACTAGACTATAGGCACCTTATAATGTTACAAAAGCTGAATTAAGGAAATGTTTGCAAATGTAGAAATCCTGACCAGATGTAGAAGAGGTCCACTGACTAATAATGCAGTATCAGCATGTGACATGAATAATAACATGACACGTTCTTTGTTTTGTGTCTGTCACGTACATGTTAAAGTTCTTCGGCACGGTACCAGAGAACCAGGTCAATGTTATTGTGGCCAACCTGACAGTAACAGACAAGGACCAGCCCAACACGGGAGCGTGGAAGACCATCTACAAGATAACAGCTGGTGACCCCATGGGCCATTTCTCTGTGCCCACTGATCCCATTTCTAACGAAGGCCTGGTGACTGTTGTCAAGGTAGGAGAGGCTGAGGACTGTCATATTTAAAAGAACACACTTGTGAATCAGCTACAGTTGTCTCTTCAATGAGTAGCTCTCGGTCAGAATCAAATCAAATTAAATCAAAATCAAATCAAATCACTTTTATTGTCACATCACCACAGCACAAGTGCCTTGGTAAGTGAAATTCTTACGAGCGTGCTCCAGACAGTGCAAAAAACAACAATTTACATATGGACAGTACATATTTACAGACTGTACAGAAGACAATGTGCAAAATACACATACATATACTCAGTACACATAGTGTACTATAAAGACATACTTAGTTATCAACTACACATTATACACCGTATGTACACAGCTACATTATGTACACTATCTATACATTATATAATCTATACATAGTAATAATGTGAAGGTGCAACAGATTATAAATTTACAGCAGATTGGTTGAGCAGCAGATAGTTGTGCAAAGGTGCAACAGATTATGCATATGCAGTGTCGTGGATGTGCTTTTGTATGGTGTCCAGTGATAGCAGATGTGTTAGTGCAGTGTGTGCGTGTAGTCCGGTAGAAATGTGTTAAAGTGCAGTGCATGGCATGTTGTGTGAGAGGGAGTGTGAAGTAGGTGAGTTATTTCTGACTGTTCATTAGCCTGATAGCCTGAGGGAAAAAGCTGTCTCTCAGTCGGCTAGTGCGGGATCGGATGCTGCGGAGACGTCTTCCTGAGGGCAGCAGAGAGAGCAGTCTGTGGGACGGGTGGCTGGAGTCTTTGATAATCCTCCGGGCTTTCCTTGTAGACCGCCTGGTGTAGATGTCCTGGAGGGAGGAAAGCTCACCTCCAACAATGTGGCGGGCAGTTCGCACGACCCTTTGCAGAGCCCTGCGGTTGCCAGCGGTGCTGTTTCCAAACCAGGTGGTGATGCAGCCGGTCAGGATGCTCTCCACAGTGCAGGTGTAGAAGGATCTGAGGATGCTGGGGCTCGTTCCAAACTTCCTCAGCCGTCTCAGGAAGAAGAGACACTGATGTGCCTTCTTCAGCACTGCATCTGTGTGAGCAGACCATGTGAGATCCTCAGTGATGTGAACGCAGAGGAACTTAAAGCTGCTCACCCGCTCCACAGGTGTCTTGTCGATGGTGATGGGTGGGTGTTCTCTGCTCTGTCTCCTGTAATCCACCACCAGCTCCTTGGTCTTGTTGATGTTGAGTGAGAGGTGGTTCTCCTGACACCATTTAGTCAGGGTACTCACCTCCTCTCTGTAGGCCGTCTCATCGTTGTCGGTGATCAGGCCTATCACCGTTGTGTCATCAGCAAATTTGACGATGACATTGGAGCTGTGTGTAGCTGTACAGTCATGTGTGTACAGGGAGTACAGGAGTGGGCTGAGGACGCAGCCCTGCGGTGCACCAGTGTTGAGGGTCAGGGGAGATGATGTGTTGTTGCCCATTCTGACCACCTGACTTCTGCCTGTCAGGAAGTCCAGGATCCAGCTGCACAGAGATCTGTTCAGTCCCAGAGTCTGGAGCTTCGCAACCAGTGTGGCAGGCACTATGGTGTTAAATGCCGAACTATAATCCACAAACAGCATCCTCACATAGGTGTTCTTATTTTCCAGGTGGGAGATAGCAGTGTGCAGGGTGAAGGCAATAGCATCGTCTGTGGAATGGTTACTGCGGTATGCAAATTGTAGTGGGTCCAGTGAAGCAGGCAGCACAGAGCAGATGTGATCTCTGACGAGCTTCTCAAAACACTTGCTGAAGATGGGGGTCAGAGCAACGGGCCTCCAGTCATTCAAGCTTATGATTTAATTTTTCTTAGGAATGGGCACAATGGTGGATTTTTTGAAGCATGCGGGAACCACAGACAGAGAGAGGGACAGATTGAAAATATCTGTAAAAACCCCGGCTAGCTGGAAAGCGCATGCTTTAAGCACACGGCCTGGTATACCATCCGGGCCCACGGCTTTACGGATGTTCACCCGTTTGAAGGATTGGGTTACATCCGCGACAGAAAGCGTGAGTGGACTCACCTCTTCTGCAGCAGTCGTGTGAGCGCTCTCTGTGTGGGCGGTGTTATCAGCCTCGAAACGAGCATAAAATGTGTTGAGCTCGTCCGGTAGAGAGGCGGCAATGTTCACAGTAGCTGGTTTATTCCCTTTAAAGCCTGTGATGTTGTTGATGCCCTGCCACATGCTTCTTGGATTATTGTTGTTGAAATGTTCTTCAACTTTGTTTTTATATTGTCGTTTGGCTGCTTTGATGGATCTCCTGAGATCGTAACTGGCTTGTTTCCGATCGTCAGTGTTTCCGGATTCAAAGGCAGATGTCCGCTCTGACAAGGCTGATCGAACATCGCTGTTAATCCATGGTTTTTGGTTGGGGTAGATACGAATTGTTTTGGTCGGAACTACATCATCTATACACTTCCTGATGAAACATGTTACGGAATCTGAATACGCCTCTATGTCGTCATCAGACGCTGCCCGGAACATGTCCCAGTCCACGTGATCAAAACAGTCCTGAACTGTAGCGTCCGATTGGTCCGACCAGCATTGTATTATCCTGATGGCAGGTGCTTCACGTTTCAGTTTCTGCCTATAAGCAGGCAGGAGCAGAACGGAAGAGTGATCCGATTTGCACAAGAATATATGAGTGGCTTTGCACTTCTTCAGCGTTCTCTGCAGATCTGTATGTTTGACAGTTCACTACAGATCAGCAGCTGAATGTTTTACATACTCCGCTAAATGCTTCACATGACATCAAACTTCAAATGGACACAAGGAGGAGTCATTCATAAAAGCTGTTTTGAACAGTGGTGGAAATCGTACTGAAAATTTGTACTTAAGTACTGTTACATTGCTGAAATAATACTCAATTACAAGTAAAAGTACTTAAGTAAAAGTACTCTTCTCAAAAACGAGTTACTTTTTAGCCGGCGATATTTAATGAATTACCACACTCACACACATACACACTATGAATGTGTCAGGGAAAAACAGTAAGGAGGCTGCGATAATTTTTTTATAATTTATTGCTAAACTAGTGCTTTCCGTGTTTTCGGTTTAAGAGATGAAGTCAGAAACACTGACTCGTCATCTCTGCAGTATGCCTGTTTCATACAGGTTACATAATCTAAGAATATTTGTTTTCTATTCAAATTGGTTTATTTGAAGTTAGACATTTCGCTCTTGATGTCTGTAAGGTAAGCAATGAAGCATACATGGAGTTTCGCTTGAGTTCACAGAGACCGAGACGGCAGACAGTGCACCTTGCAGCTTTCTTTATTTTACAATAGCACCATGTTCAAAGGACACTTCAATAGCGCATATTTCTCTTGGATAATACTATATTGAGCTGACATGTAAAGTCACTGCTACTAACATATTTCAGATAATAAATCATATTTGAGGTCGATTCATGATTATGACTATTAGGGGGCAGCCCTAAAAAATAGCATTAACATTATAAGGACAGATTGTGAGTGATACATTTAATGTTTTTGTGTAATTGCTGTTTACTTATAAAAAGACAAGACCAAGAGCACATGATCAGGATTTTGAAAAACAATGCGCTAAACACCAAACCATGGCACGAGCGTCAGCTGCTAGACATAAACTCTTGGCAACTACAGCAAGAATAAAATAGAATATTTTAGATGGACACCGACTACATTGCTGATTCATACAAATAAATGTATTTATTTCACTTTTCCCTCTTTATTTCAGTCCATTGACTACGAGATCAACAGATCATTTGTGCTGATGGTGGAGGCACTGAATGAGGTTCCTCTGGACAAAGGCATCCGTCTGCCCCATCAGTCCTCGGCCACTGTCTCTATTCGTGTCACGGACGTCAACGAGAGCCCGTATTTCCAGCCCAACCCTAAAGTACTCCGTCTGCAGGAGGGCTTAACGGCCGGGACTAAGATCACGGTCTTCACCGCTCAGGATCCAGACCGCTTTGAGCAGCAGAGACTCAGGTGCACACAAACCTCTGAGAGAAGCATCACTCATTGGTATCATTAACAACACTTACTGGAGAGACGATCAAGAACTGCACACCTACTTTAAGAGATCATCTGGTTAGGGGTAGGTTAGGTTAGGGTTACCTAGCACCCGTCCAGGAAGGTTTGGAGTAGGGAGACTGAGGATGCGTGCACGGACCTACGCCTGTTAGACTGAACCAAGAAAACTTTGATCTATCTCCTGTCTAGGAGAAAAGCCTGTTTGGAAATTGGGCTGAGAATGTGGAAGACCAAGAAGTAGGGACATTTTAAAAGGGGACGGGTCGACACATGTTAGACTATACTATGTCACCTGTGATTGATTCCTGTATAGAAGAAACGCCTTTCTATGTTTTTGGCCTTTTTACTATCAGATCCAGAAATGCGAGGTTCCTTAATGAACCTGCTCCAGACCAGTGAACCAGACTGCCGACCCTTCAGTCAACAATCCAGTAATCCCGATCCAGCATCGCATTCCATCAAAGAACTTTGGCTGGAACTGTCCTTCCTCAAATCCTGTATAGGTTATGAATTGGTTGAGGGCTATTTCTTGCCTTTAAGCCTGTAAAGGGTAGGTTTAGTATGTGAGTCAGTTCCCGGGTTAGATTCTGCGTTGTCCAGAGTCTATTATGAGTAGGTTTAAGGTATGGGTTCATTAGGGTTAGGTTTGGTTAGGGTTACCCTAACCACATTCTTATGTGTCCAACCAATCGTTTTTAAGGACCAGCACTAACTTCTGTATATAACATACATGTAATGAATACAAATATTATGTAATCTTGATAATATCTTAACACGTTTATGCTCTTCTTAGGTACAGCACGCTGTCAGACCCGGCGAACTGGCTGAGAATCGATCCCATGAGCGGAGGGATCACAACCAGCGCTGTTTTGGACCGAGAGTCTCCGTTTGTTCAAGACAATATCTACACGGCTTTGTTCCTTGCCATCGACAGCGGTATGTTTGCTGCCCCACAAAATTATTAGTTTTCTTGTGTTTGTGCATTTCTTTATGTGCAGGTATAGGGCTGTCTCTATTACGTGGGGATGAGGAGAGCCGATACACTAGATGAATTTTCAGCTATCACACATCAATATTGTCCTAAAAATGTACTAATTTTAGTACATTACAAAAATTAACCCCCTAACCCTAACCCCCCTAATTTTAATTAGGGGGGTTAAAAAAAATAAAATAACCCCCCCCCCTTAAAAGGCAATTAAGTCAGTATTTGGTTGGAAGAAAAAAGCATTGAATAGACATTTACAAAAAATCAGGTTTAGAAGTAAATATTTTCATTCAACACTGCATAAATAATGACAATAAATGGTAAAATTAGAGGCAAACTGAGGGAACAGTAAAAGGCAATAATATGATCATTTCTGAATGGAACAAATCCTCTCTCTGTTTTTGCTGTTTGAATAGTTTTCTGTCTGTCCCTCAAAGTCACACGTACAGTATGCTTCCTTTCTATTCTAGATAAACGGATCGAAACAACCAGCCACTTTTAAGCCTTTAATGATGGCATTAACAGTGCAGATATTGAGCTTATAACCATGTCTTGGGTCGTTTCTGTGCATTACAAGCATAGTCAGAGTGGAGTAAGAAAACATCTCAACACTTTAGGGACTAAAATATCTGTATATACTTTTTGGTAAATAATTTTACACACATTTATACATTATACATTTAACAGAGGCTTTTATCCAAAGCAACTTACAATGCATTCAGGATATAATTTTTTTGTCAGCATGTGTGTTCCCTGGGAATTAAACCCACAACCTTTTGCGTTGCTAATGCAATTCTCTACCACTAAGCCAAGGAACATTTATCTAACATATATATGTATGCATAACCACCTGGGTAACTGCATTCATTTTTAATAATTCAATTCAACGATGACAACTATTCCATATTAAATCAGTGCACTTAGTGTCCATTATTCCTTCTACTGTTACATCAAGGGAACGTCCTCAAACACTGTCACCTTAAATGTAAATGTAAATATCTGGCTTTATCTGGCCTTGCACCGAAATACATCAGTGACCTTCTGATTCCTTACTTTCCTCAAAGAGCACTTAGGTCTAATAATCAGCTTCTCTTAACTGTCCCACGTGGTTGCTGTAAAACCAAGGGTGGTCAGGCTTTTTTAGCTGCAGCCCCTAAACTGCCTGTAAATGTGAGACTTGCTCCTTCACTATCTAGTTTTAAGTATGTCCTAAAATCTTAAAGAATGTTTTCTCTGGCTTTTGATTAATGTAAGTTAAGGCTTTGCTCTGATCCTGTTATATGTTTAATTTCCAAATGTTTTCTTTTTGCTTTTTATATGTTTTGTTTTGTTGTACAGCACTTCGGTGCAACTCTGTTGCTTTTAAATGTGCTATAGAAATACCTTTTGACTTGACTTGACTATACTAAATACTGCTGAGGAGAAATTTAGTTCAGCGTTGACCCATATTGCATATCTTATCTTGAGATTGCTGGCAGTTTGTTGATGTTCCTGTTCATCACGAGTCTGTTTGGTCTCCAGGGATTCCTCCGGCCAGCGGCACCGGGACTCTGCAGATCCTTCTCCTGGACGTCAATGATAATGCTCCGGAGGTGTTTCCGCCAGAGGCAGAGATGTGTGAAAAACCTGAGAACAACGGCATTACTATCACAGCACTTGATGCAGACATGGACCCCAACGCTGGACCCTTCTCCTTTGAGCTGCCTTCACAACCCAGCGATGTCAGGAAGAACTGGACAATCACGCGTCTCGGTGGTGAGAAAATACGCACAGATATCATCTCATCCGCCTCTTCAACAGTTTCTATGCCAGATGTGTGCAGTGAGATTTTCATTCTAACGTTCTACGTTTAATTAAATCAAAAGTTAAATGTAATTCTGTTCCCTTCATACATATGTATTATACATCTAAACTTAACTAAAACAAAATTGAATAGTCAATAAAATGAAAAACAAAATATGTGCAATATAATGAATGAGGCGTCTGCTTATTTATATGCTCCGAGCGACCTTTTCAGGGTCATTAGTTTAGGAAATAATCATGTAATGCAGAGGTCTCCAACCTTTTATAATTCGCGAGATACTTTGTAAGCATGAAAGTGGACCTACCCGTATTATACAATACTTAAATCTTGTTGGTATAACATGGTATAATGTTACCTGTGACGTCACTTGCATTCGACACAAATCGTGCATGTTACCAATGAGGACGAGACGCTGAGGTGATTAAACGATTAAAACTGATTTAGTACTGTATCATACAGGGTCCTGCAAGCCATCTGTAGGAGAAAAAGATAAGACCCGCAAATCCGTGGCCACAGAACAGCAGAATATGAACGCAATGTGCAAACTTTGAATGACAATAAACACTCAACTGTGAAAATATGTGTTATTCAAGCCATCTCTGGTATTTTCATAATAATTCAGTATATTTATAATCCATTGCTAATCAACATACGGCAATAGCACATATTTTCAGCCTCATTCTATGATATGAAGCCACATCAGTTCACAAAAGTACGTTATTTGACTGACGTTGCGGAGTAAAAACATGTTATAATGTTCTCTTTTGGTGGACAACAGGTTTAGAAACGTTTCTCAACATGGACACTTGTGTTACTACAAAGATTTGTTGGAATTGTATTATTAGAGCTTTATGACGTAAATCTTTTTAGTCTGGGAATTATTTTTCACACACACGATGAGGATGATGCTTCTTTTGTCCGTTTCAGAGAAGCAGAGGACAAATATTTCAACCGATTGCTCATTTAAGTGGCACCAAAATAAGGCTTGGGTTTCGGTACCCAACTTTTTTCACCTAAATATTTACAGTCTAATTGATGCATTTTGTAATAATCAATGAATCAATGCTCGAAAGCATGGTTACAGAACATTAACGTATTAATAAGCAGTCAGTAATGATTTTTGATATCATGTGAGTGTTTGTTAATCCACATAGTACCTGCGTGAACCGTCTGTGAGAGCACCGGTAATTAATTAATTGTACTAAGCAATAACACATATAAACAAAGTCTGCAATGACACCTGACAGTTAGCTCACCCATAAAATCAGTCAACATCATGTGAGATTACAATGTTGCACTTTGTAACAGTCCTAACAGCTTGAGTTCTCTTGAACAGTTACATTATATCGGATGCTCACTAGCGCCAGCTACAGGCTTCGGTGACACGCAGGTGACTACATACACACTAAGGTAGAATATATAAATATTGCTCTTCGGTGAAAACGCCAAACAGTAAAAACTGTCGCAGTGTTGTGGACACTTCCAGTGTAGACACTTTCTTAAAATAATTCATTATTTTAAAATAAAATAAAATAAAATAATTTTTATATTGATTCGAGAACACAAACGTCAGCCAAATTGTATGGGTCAAAATTATTCATTTTTTATTTTATGTGAAAAATCATTAGGATATTAAGATCATGTTCCATGAAGATATTTTGAACATTTCCTATCATAAAAATAATTTTTGATTAGTAATATGCATTGCTAAGAACTTCATTTAAACCACTTTAAAGGTGATTTTCTCAATATTTAGATTTTTTTGCACCCTCAGATTCCAGATTTTCAAATATTGTCCTATCAATATTGTCCAAACATAAATCAATGGAAAGATATTTTTATTCATCTTTCAGATGATGCATAAATCTCAATTTTGATAAATTAACTCTCATGACTGGTTTTGTGGTCCAGGGTCACAAATCACACACCTGCAGGTAAATACATATGAATATTTCTGAGTAAGTATTGCTTTAATAGTGTTTAATCCATTTCCTAGGTGAACATGCACAACTCTCTCTTAAGATTGTCTTTCTGGAAAGTGCAATCTATCAGATCCCCATCATAATCTCAGACTCCGGTGACACGCCGCTGTCCATTACCTCGTACCTGCGAGTGAAGGTGTGTCCGTGTGATGATAACGGCGACTGCACGGATCAAGAGCGCATCATGAGCGCTGGACTCAGCACAGGAGCGATCATCACCCTGCTGCTGTGTGTCATCACCCTCCTCAGTTAGTCACATTTACATGTCCAGATCATACTCCAATATAGACCATTCAACTCATATTCTCTTCTAAAGCAACTAAGGAAATATAAATGGTAAAGACAGGATCAAAATTGTAAAGGCACCAAAAAATTATTCTGTTTCTGCTCTTGAAGTCTATGGCAGCCTATGGGACTGCACACAAGATTTATTACATCTGATTAAAACAATTATAATAATAACTGTAAGGGCTAGAAATGAATGCTTTCAGAATAACACCTTTCTTGGGATTTACCCTTTCATAAATCAGTGCTGATGAGGAAAACTAGTCTTGTTATATTCGTAAGAATACCTCTCTCTGTGTAGTCCTGGTGTTGTTGTTTGTCATGTGGATGAAAAGGAGAGATAAAGAACGGCTGGCCAAGCAGATGCTGATTGACCCAGAGGAGGACATAAGAGACAATATCCTAAAATATGATGAAGAAGGAGGAGGGGAGGAAGACCAGGTACTATATCTTTAGCTTTTATTGGTCTATAACAAGCTAAAATAACATTTTAGTGTTATTATCATTGCTGTGTCTGGCACATCAGTAAAGCGAAAAAGATCTTTGTGCCAGCAGTGTTTTTAGTCTTGTTGAATGCAACATATTTCTGCACCTAAACAGCATTATGACCTGAGTCAGCTGCAGCAGACTGATATAGAGACGGATGGCTTCAAGGGCATCCGTCGGATGGATGAGAGACCCATGCACCCTGTCAGATCCACTGCACACTATTCAGGAGATATCGGAGACTTCATCAGCGAGGTGAAGTTTCAAACTAAGTACTGGAACACATCATTGTTTAACAGAAGAAAACACAGCAGGTGGTGCTCATGTGTTGATCAATGTTGCAAACAGAAGAAAACACAGCAGGTGGTGCTCATGTGTTGATCAATGTTGCACATGGGCTACGGCCCTCCAGGAATATATACAGAAGTTTGTCAAGCAAAACGCTTGCAGTACAGTAAAAACAACCCAGGCACATCACCACCCGGTGGCGTTAAGGCATAGCTAATACTATTGCTCGAAAAATCTGGAATTTAAATTAAGATAATTAAATACCGTAATTTCATTAACTGTTAAAAACCAACCTATTAAAGTACTGAAATCTGTTCCCTTCCGAAGGGAACTCTACACTGCGTCCTCTTTCGAGGATCGCTTTGGGAATGCCTCCAGCGTGACCGGTTACCTGAAGCATGATTAAAAACACCCAATGCACCTGGCATTGGCAGGTGGACGCCTATGACGCAAGCTAATGAGCGTCTGCGAGCATAAAGGGGGCACCTGTGGAACACATCATCCTCTTTTTTCCTTCAGGGGACCTTGTTTCTGAAGTGTGAGTAGAAATATGTCTGTTGAGAAGCGCTTTAGGAGGTGTGTCGATCCGTGTCAGCGTTGTCTGACACTAGATGACACACATGATCTATGCGTTATGTGTTTGGGCGAAGAGCACGCGCGCTCTGTTCTCGAGGGAATGGAGTGCGTTCATTGTGAGGAAAAAACTTCTACACTTCTTTTTTCTGTGGGAAAAAAGCTCCGCTCTCGGTTGTCCCGTTTTCTCGAGAGAATTTGGGCGATCATCTGCCCCCCGCGGCTCGGGTCCAGCCGCTGCTGAGGCAGTGAAGAGACTGAGTTCGCGGCGATCGCAGATGAAGCTTGCGAACGAGTTTTGAGAGAGAGGAATTTTTCATCTCGCGCTCGACAGCGGCTGACGAGAGTGAACTGCGAGAGGAAGATGTATTGTCTGTTACATCTTCTGATCCAGCAGAAAGTGCTTTACTGGCTCATGGTGTGCTTCACGCGATGTAGAGCTGCTGGAGGTTATGAAGCGTGCGCTTCTGCTAGGTAAACCTACAGGGGATGCACGGAAAAGGGGGAGTGGCTCGCAGTAGACTTGATGAGCGATCTCTCTCTGGCATAACCTCCCAGCTCCCGTGAGCCTCCCATTCCTTCTCCAGATATTCATAGTAAGATCGTAAACCATATTCAGCCCGCATCCATCGGTATAAGCATGTTAATTATGCTGACATCGAAGGGAGGCGCGAGCGCGGATATGCGTCGATGCCCCCTAGGGGCGCTTGCGAGCTAAAAAAAATAAATAATAATTTACCTGGATCGAGTGTAGTTAGGCTTCCTCTCATTTAAGAGAGTCATTCTGCTGAAACCTCCGCTCTCCAGAGCTCCGCTTAGACTGCACTATTGGTGTGTAGGATCTATTGTGAGCCTCACTAGCTGTCTGTAGCGCTGAGTGTAGTCAGGTCTCCTCTCGCTTTAGAGAGTCGTTATGCTGAGACCTCCACTCTTAAGAGCCCCTCAACCAGGGTTGAGTGTTGTTAGGCTTCCCTCTCAGTAGAGAGCCGTTCTGCTGAAGCCTCCACTCTTCAGAGCTCCGTCTCTGGCAGTAAAAGTAGGTAGGCTCTGAGGAGCCTCACTAACTGCTTCTGGCGTTGAGTGTAGCCAGGCTGAGGCCTCCACTCTTAAGAGATCCCCTACTCGGATTGAGTGTTGCTAGGCTTCCTCTCGTTTAAGAGAGTCATTCTGCTGAAGCCGCCACTCTCCAGGGCTCCGCTTAGACGGCACGGTTAGTATGTAGGCTCTATTGTGAGCCTCGCTAGCTGTCTGTAGCGCTGAGTGTAGTCAGGTCTCCTCTCGCTTTAGAGAGTCGTTATGCTGAGACCGCCACTCTTAAGAGCCCCTCAACCAGGGTTGAGTGTTGTTAGGCTTCCCTCTCAGTAGAGAGCCATTCTGCTGAAGCCTCCACTCTTCAGAGCTCCGTCTCTGGCAGTAAAGGAGGTAGGCTCTGAGGAGCCTCACTAACTGCTTCTGGCGTTGAGTGTAGCCAGGCTGAGGTCTCCACTCTTAAGAGCTCCCCTACTCGGATTGAGTGTTGCTAGGCTTCCTCTCGTTTAGAGAGTCATTCTGCTGAAGCTTCCACTCTCTAGAGCTCCGCTTAGGCAGTACTATGCACAGGCTCTTTCTTGAGCCTCACTAACTGCCTCTGGCGTTGAGTGTAGCCAGGTCTCCTCTCACTTAGAGAGTCATTATGCTGAGACCTCCACTCTGAGAGTTCCCTACTTGGATCGAGTGTCAGGCTTCCTCTCATTTAAGAGAGTCATTCTACTGAAGCCTCTGCTCTCCAGAGCTCCGCTTAGGCAGCACCTTTAGTACGAAGTCTCTATTGTGAGCCTCGCTAGCTGTCTTTAGCGTTGAGTGTAGTCAGGTCTCCTCTCGCTTTAGAGAGTCGTTATGCTGAGACCTCCACTCTTAAGAGCCCCCCAACTAGGGTTGAGTGTTGTTAGGCTTCCTCTCGTTAGAGAGTCGTCCTGCTGAGGCCTCCACTCTTCAGAGCTCCGTCTGGCAGTAATAGGAGAATGTAGACTCCTTTTGAGCATTACTAACTGCCTGTGGCGTTGAGTGTAGCCAGGTCTCCTCTCAATTAGAGAGTCGTTATGCTGAGACCTCCACTCTTGAGTTCCCCTACCTGGATCGAGTGTTAGGCTTCCTCTCATTTAAGAGAGTCATTCTACTGAAGCCTCTGCTCTCCAGAGCTCCGCTTAGGCAGCACCCTAGTACGTAGTCTCTATTGTGAGTCTCACTAGCTGTCTTTAGCGCTGAGTGTAGTCAGGTCTCCTCTCGCTTAGAGAGTCGGTGTGCTGAGACCTCCACTCTTAAGAGCCCCCCAACTAAGGTTGAGTGTTGCTAGGCTTCCTCTCGTTTAGAGAGTCATTCTGCTGAAGCCTCCACTCTCTAGAGCTCCGCTTAGGCAGTACTATGCACAGGCTTTTACTTGAGCCTCACTAACTGCCTCTGGCGTTGAGTGTAGCCAGGTCTCCTCTCACTTAGAGAGTCATTATGCTGAGACCTCCACTCTGAGAGTTCCCCTACCTGGATCGAGTGTTAGGCTTCCTCTCATTTAAGAGAGTCATTCTACTGAAGCCTCTGCTCTCCAGAGCTCCGCTTAGGCAGCACCTTTAATACGTAGTCTCTATTGTGAGCCTCGCTAGCTGTCTTTAGCGCTGAGTGTAGTCAGGTCTCCTCTCGCTTTAGAGCGTCGTTATGCTGAGACCTCCACTCTTAAGAGCCCCCCAACTAGGGTTGAGTGTTGTTAGGCTTCCTCTCGTTAGAGAGTCGTCCTGCTGAGGCCTCCACTCTTCAGAGCTCCGTCTGGCAGTAATAGGAGAATGTAGACTCCTTTGAGCATCACTAACTGCCTGTGGCGTTGAGTGTAGCCAGGTCTCCTCTCAATTAGAGAGTCGTTATGCTGAGACCTCCACTCTTGAGTTCCCCTACCTGGATCGAGTGTTAGGCTTCCTCTCGTTCAAGAGAGTCATTTTACTGAAGCCTCTGCTCTCCAGAGCTCCGCTTAGGCAGCACCATTAGTATGTAGTCTCTATTGTGAGCCTCGCTAGCTGTCTTTGGCGCTGAGTGTAGTCAGGTCTCCTCTCGCTTTAGAGAGTCGGTATGCTGAGACCTCCACTCTTAAGAGCCCCTCAACTAGGGTTGAGTGTCGTAAGGCTTCCTCTCGTCAGAGAGTCATTCTGCTGAAGACTCCACTCTCTAGAGCTCCGCTTAGGCAGTACTATGCACAGGCTCTTTCTTGAGCCTCACTAACTGCCTCTGGCGCTGAGTGTAGCCAGGTCTCCTCTCAGTTAGAGAGTCGTCATGCTGAGACCTCCACTCTTAGGAGTTCCCCTACCTGGATCGAGTGTGCCAGGTGTTCTCTCGTTTAGAGAGTCATTCTGCCTAAGCCTCCACTCTCCAGAGCTCCGCTTAGGCAGTACTACGTGCATGCTCCGTCCTGAGCCTCACTAGCTGTTCATAGCGTCGAGTGTAGAAGTCTCCTCTCAATTTAGAGAGTCATTTCTGAGACTTCCACTCCGAGAGCCATACTCTCGTGAGCTAGTCTATGATGGCGAGCTTTGAGCTGGCCTGAAGAAGGGTTTTCTTTTGACCCTAGTTCTGCTGAGCAGGGATGGTGTTCCTGAAGTCTGTGACTTAGGAATCCAGCTTTTGCACACTTTTCCCTCAGCATGGCGGCGTTGGCATAGCGTTCCCAAAGCGATCCTCGAAAGAGGACGCAGTGTAGAGTTCCCTTCGGAAGGGAACGTCTCAGGTTACGTATGTAACCATGGTTCCCTGAGAATGGGAACGAGACACTGCGTCTCTTGGCCATGCTTCGGGCATTCCTGTCGGTCTCCCTTGGAAAAAAAGAGGATGATGTGTTCCACAGGTGCCCCCTTTATGCTCGCAGACGCTCATTAGCTTGCGTCATAGGCGTCCACCTGCCAATGCCAGGTGCATTGGGTGTTTTTAATCATGCTTCAGGTAACCGGTCACGCTGGAGGCGTTCCCAAAGCGATCCTCGAAAGAGGACGCAGTGTCTCGTTCCCATTCTCAGGGAACCATGGTTACATACGTAACCTGAGACGTTTTGTAGCTTTGTAAAACGCTGATTACCACCAAATGCAGGAGGTGATGAGAAAGTCACATGATGAACTAAAGCAGCTTTTAAATACTAACATATATAGAACGAGCACATTCACACAAACACTAATCACCATCACGGTGAGACTCATTAAACTGAAATACGCAATAAACATTAGATGTAAAATACAACCCTAATAAACATAACTAAGAAGTAGCATAGTTATTTCAAAGATAAAACATCAAATTCAAACACAATTTGAAATGCAACGCAGGCAATTCTGGGAGCTTCAGTTTACGGTAAGTTCCTGTAAATTTTACAGGAACTTACGTTAACCGTTTAGCAGGTTTTTACTGTAGCATTTTCAGAGTTTTTTACCGTTAAAACCACGGTAATTTATTACAGTGAAGTACACACTGCTAGTGGACTCCGTTTTTAGATGAGAGGATGATATAAAGTGTACACTGCTTGTCTTCATAGGGTCTGAGGGCTGCTGATAATGATGCTAGCGCTCCACCATATGACTCGCTCTTAGTGTTCGACTACGAAGGTAATGTATCTTCAGCAGGATCGCTCAGCTCCATCAGCTCCTCCAGCAGTGATGGAGATCAGGATTACCATTATCTCCACGACTGGGGTCCTCGCTTCACCAAACTAGCAGACATGTACAGCGGATCAGACGAGTGAAAGCCGAGCAGAAGGAGCTTTGTTCCTCGCTTTACAGCTGCAGAGATGGGTTCATACGAATCAAGCAAACACAAGTTTCCGAGGCTTAAAATAATAGTGCATATATTGTCGAGTATGATACATGCTCGGCTACACTTGAACACATACAGTATAGGAGCACGGTGTTTTAAATGTGCTTTTATGTGATCTGATTGATGTTCAAGGCTTTAATTATACTGACTTGAGGAGTGATTTTGAGACTTCCGGATGTGTTCAACTATGAAACAAATGATCAGGCTTTTCTCTTTTGGTTACAAAATGTTTATATAAAAAAAAAAAACGTATTTTTGTCACAAAGTGAAGATTCGCTGGCAGAACAGACAAAGTGTACACTATGCAGTTCACTAGATGCTTAAGTCAAATATTTTGTTCAATGGCAATTTCACATATGCACATAGTTTGAAATAAAAAAGAGATGTAACTTAAAACATTTGTAACTTATTAACTACTGTTGCATTGTATACACATGCGCTTTATACATTAAACAAATATAATGAATTAAACAAATTATATATCTAAGTTCAGTGGGACGGTTAATGTCAGAATGGATTTGTAAACGTGTACGTGGAAATTAGTTTTGCTCGAGTGTGTACATTTTTCTTTGAGTAAACATGCCGGGTTTATCTGAGCATAATATGATTCTGACCTTCTCGGGACATCTTCTAAACAAGCATCTGTGTTTTAACAGGACGTTTAGTTCCTTATAATAACGTACTGGTTTAAAATATATGACTAATTGTTTTCTAGGAATGATGACAAGAGACCGGATAAACATGTTTTGTGAAAGATGCTTCTGCAATTTGATATGAAAGTAATCAAACTCTTGCAAAAAATCACAACCCTGGCTCGCTGGAAATACGGGACTGCATATATTTCTGCAAAAACTGGAATACATTCGCTGCGCTTTTCAGATGATACGTTTTCAAGAGGCGCTATGAGCTATATACAGTTGAAGTAAAAACTTTACATAGTCAAGTCAAGTCACCTTTATTTATATAGCTCTTTTAACAATACAAATTGTAACAAAGCACTGCACAATATCAAAATTGGCAAATTGTGTCAATAATGTAAAATGACAGGATTTATCACTCAATTATCAGCTGAATGCATTTCATTATTGAATTTAGTAATGGCATTGTCCAGCTTAGTTCAGTTTAAATAATATGTGTGCAATCAAGTCGATGATATTGCTGGAAATGAAGTGTCCCCAACTAAGCAAGCCAGAGGCGACAGCGGCAAGCAGAGGTGGAAAGAGTACAAAAAATATTCTACTCAAGTAAAAGTACCATTACATTACTGAAATTTTACTTAAGTACAAGTAAAAGTACCAGTCTAAAAATATACTCAAGTAAAAGTAAAAAGTAGCTAATTTAAAATTTACTCAGAGTAAAAATTACTTAGTTACATTTTAACAATGGGAGGGAGGAAAAAATGGGATAGACCAAATGTGTCAAACTCAGTTCCTGGAGGGCCACAGCCCTACACAGTGTAGATATTACCATAATTAAACACATCTGATCCAGATAAACTAATAATTTAGGCTTATTTGAAAACTACATGGTTTGTGTGTTGGAGCAGGGTTGGAAATAAACTATTTAGGGCTGTGGCCCTCCAGGAACTGAGTTTGACACACCTGGGATATGGGCCTATAAATCTCAAAGGTGTTTTTAATTAAAGGAATCGGTTAATTAGAATAATAAGACATTTGGGCTGTTACCAGGCAAATTAAATCAGTATCAACAAAATGAATCTTTGCAATGCAGAGGAAATGCAGAAGCTTCATCTGAAGTGGCATATATGTATTTACACTGACATGAATGCATTTAGCCTGCAGTTACAAATGCAGAAATTATGTTTTGATAAATAAGACATCAAATGTGACCCTGAACCACAAAACCATAAGGGTCCATTTTCCTAAATTGCGATTTATACATCATCTGAAATATTTTTTTTGGGGGGGACAACCCTCGGATGGGGGGGGGACATGTCCCCTCCGTCCCCCCCGGGATTTACGCCCATGCCACCAGTAGGTGTCAGCAAGTCACTGATGAGGTTCAAGGTTCTTTATTATTTGTCACATACACAATCAAACAGGGTATAATCAGTAGTGAAATGTAGGTCGGGACAGGTCCGCTCAATGGAAAGTGCAAAAAAAAAATAATAATAATAATAAAATAGAAAATAAAAATAACATAAGCAATAAAACAATGAAACATAACACAAGAGAATATATATATAAATATAGGTGAGAATGAAAAAGGGAACAAATAATAAAATAAAAAGTGTAAGATGTGCAATGAGATAAAATGTGCAATACAGTATACTGTGGATAATAAATATTAATAAAAAACACGGATGTGCAAGAGAATGTGCAAATAGGTTGTACCGGGTATGTACACATAGCAGCAGTGTGGATGATGGCGAATAATGGATGTGTTTACAGTTGATTAAATTAAGTCCTGTGGATGTGATGATGTTATGAGACTGAGTTTAGGAGCCTGATGGCCTGAGGGAAGAAACTCCTCCGCAGTCTTTCAGTCTTTGCCATCATGCTCCTGAAGCGCTTGCCAGATGGCAGTAAACAGAAATGATGGTTACCGGGGTGAGTTGAGTCCTTGATGATTTTAGCAGCTCTGCTTTTGCAGCGTTTGAGGTAGATGTCCTGCAGAGAGGGGAGAGCAGACCCTGAGATGTGTTCAGCTAAGCGCACGACTCTCTGTAGAGCTTTGCAGTCCTGGTTTGTGGCATTATTATACCACACTGAGATGCACTGAGTCAGAACACTTTCTATGGCCCCTGAATAGAAAGTTTTCAGGATAGCTGGTGAGACCCTGAATTTCCTCATCGTTGTTGGAAACGAGGCCCAGAACCACAGTATCATCCGCAAATTTAATGATAGTGATAAGTGAGTCATTGCGATTGAACAGAATAATTTAAACGGTTAATTCATTCAGGAACAAAACACGTAATTGCTCAGAGTCAGAGACGCAAAACTGTGTATGGAATTATTTTTGTTGTCGAAATAGAGCAAAAACAGGCAATATGGTGTCTAAAACGTAAGTCTCTTAATTAACTTCTTGTTTTTTGAACTGTGTAAAAAGAAAAACTACAGGCCTATGTAATCATTTAATCATTTTTTGAGAAAAACGGCATTCTTCGTGTGACGTTGACTTACTATATTAAATTATATAAATATAAATTTTCTGCTTCTATATCTTCAATTTTGTGATCATTCTAAACGCATTTTAACAGACTGAAACACGCAGTGAAAGAAAACACTCCATATGCACGCGGATTTATGAGGCGCCGCCTAGGATTTAAATCAAACTTTGCTTATCAACACACAAAAAACACCTGCATATACACCTATAAACACTCGCACATACATATAAACTTCCATGCATATACACCTATAAACACTCGCACATTATTAATGTATGTAATGTATTAATGCGAGTGTTTATAGGTGTATATGCACGTGTTTTTTGTGTGTTGATAAGCGAAGTTTGATTTAAATCCTAGGAGGCGCCTCATACGGATTAGTCTAATCTAACGTTACTAGATTTCACGGCACACTGTTTAGAGTGATTTGTTTGGTTTTTGGCAAAATACTGATAATGTCAAATCGCACATCGTTAAAACAACAATTACTATATTATCTCAGACGATATTGCACACCCTGCACCACTGTCTTTTTGGCTAATTTGTGCAAAACCTTTTGCTAAACCGTCAAAGCTTCATTTTAACCACCAATGCAATGATGTAAGTATTTACCTTATCTCCACATGCTTGCGAAGGGCGATGTCGATATATTATAAGCTGCTAGTTCGGTCTCCCGAGGCAAACACAGCTTACACTGCATAATAGAGCATGAATATATGGTCAGGGGTTCACTTCATTCCTTTGAGTTCAACTTCAGCAGAATATGACGGGGTTTGGCACGGAGCAATTTTTTTTTTTACTCAATTACACATGTGTTTTAAAATGTAGCGAAGTACAATACTTCCCACAAAATATACTTAAGTAAAAGTAAAATTACAGATTAAAAAAGTTACTTAAAAAAGTACAAGTACACAAAAAAGCTAATCAATTACAGTAACGCGAGTAAATGTAATTCGTTACTTTCCACCTCTGGCGGCAAGGAACGAAAACTCCATCGGTGACAGAATGGAGAAAAAACCTTGGGAGAAACCAGGCTCAGTCGGGGGGCCAGTTCCCCTCCGGCCAGACGAATCAGTAGTTTGTTCCAACTGCAGCAAAGTCAGAGTGTAAGTGGTCCACTGGTTCCAGGGGTCTTTCCCCGATGGATGTCTAGGTGACGAGGTCCTCATTGGAGATCTGTCTCTGGGGCTCATCTATGTGTTCTAGACTCCGCTGACGGTCAGGGCTGTAGAGGTTGTCTCCAGGTGCTGATCCTCCATTTATGGCAGACTTTGGTTAAGTCAGTATAACTGCTGATGGTTGGCTTCCTCTGAGGTCCTCCGAGGGGTTGTCATCGTCTCTTCTCAGGTGTTCGGTCATCTCAGATCGTTTAAGGGTTGGATCCAGACTGAAGCTTGTGTAATTCCTAGCTACCACGGGATGTTAATCCCGTGGCAGAAACATAGAAACAGTAAGACAATTAGCGTAGCAGTTGTTCCATCCAGGGATAACCCTCAGTATAACCCAAGCTAAAGCATAATAATGTGCATTTGTTCAGATAGATTGGCAGTACAAGATTGTGAGATGCATTATATGAATGGTTGGCTAAAGAGATGTGTCTTTAATCTAGATTTAAACAGAGAGAGTGTGTCTGAACCCCGAACCTTATCAGGAAGGCTATTCCAGAGTTTAGGAGCCAGATATGAAAAAGTTCTACCTCCTTTAGTGGACTTTGCTATCCTAGGTACTACCAAGAGTCCAGAGTTTTGCGACCTTAGGGAGCGGGTTGGATTGTAGCGTGATAGAAGATTAGTTAGGTACGCAGGAGCTAAATCGCTAAATCCCAAGAGCCCCTGCTGGTTCCGTCCGGCTCCCCAGAGCCCCTGCTGGTTCCGTCTGGCTCCCCAGAGCCCCTGCTGGTTCCGTCCGGCACCCCAGAGCCCCTGCTGGTTCCGTCCGGCACCCCAGAGCCCCGGCTGGTTCCGTCCAGCTCCCCAGAGCCCCTAGCGACCACGCCTCCAGAGAGCCCCCCAGAGATGAAGTTTCCCCAAGAAGATTTTTTTTTTGGGGGGGGGGGGCTACCCGCCATGGAGTCCTCCCAAGCTCCCCGATCCGCCATGACCTCCCAAGCTCCCTGCTCCACCATGGCCGCCCGAGCTCCCTGCTCCGCCATGGCCGCCTGAGCTCCATGATCCACCATGGCCTCCTGAGTCCCCGGATCCACCATGGCCACCCAAGCTCCTCCATCCGCCATGGCCTCCCGAGTCCCCTGACCCGCCATGGCCGCCCGAGCTCCCCGCTCCGCCATGGCCGCCCGAGTCCCCAGAACGGGCTCCCAGAACGGGCGCCGCCCTGGAGGCCTGTTATGTTTCTAATGAAAAGCGTTGGTTGTTTTATTACCGTAATGCAAGTTATTTTAGGTTGAAAAACTGTCAAAAATATATAATTTTTGAGAATCAATAAAAAACGAGTTTCAAAGGTCCATTAAGAAGTAAATGTCAGTGTGTAGGGGTGTTGGTGCGAAATGTGCCATTGTGTGAGTGGTGCTAATCACCATTAGAAGACTGGGCTCCAATTAAGGCCTGTTAGCCCCAGGCCACCGTCCCTGCATGCTGTCCTAGTGGACCCAGGGGGGCTGGATACTTACCACTCTCCAAAAGGTCACCCGAGAAGAGTCTGTAGTGGATCGGTCTCGTCTTGGGGAATACTCTGAGTCAGAGCTGGATCTTGTTGGGTTTGACCCCAACCGTCTCCTTTCCCAAATCGGCCGAATTCTTAGTGAACTCAGGGATTAGGGCTCCGCGCCCCTCTCCCCTGCCGATTTTGGTGGGGCCTACTCCGGCTGAGCCAGAGATCAGGTCCCATAGAACACCCGAGATATCAGACAGAGCCTGAGTCTCCCAGGAGTCCCCAAGGACCTTTGCCCAAACCAGCCGAGTCCCAAGACTCAGGAAAAAGGTCTGCCCCGAACTAGCCGTGGCTTTCCAATCTCCCCTGCTGGTTTTGGTTCGAGGTTCGAACTGGCGGATGCAACCCCGAAAGGAAGCACCAAGCTTCTACCAGATCTCTCCCCTAAGGTATATACAAAGACCAACCCAACATCATCCTTACCAAGGACAACCGTTGGCTGCATACACCCTGAATCAGTGGTTGGAGTGTTAAGTCATGCCTTATTTGTAGACAGCATTTATCATTATGGTGAGGATTTGGTCATTTTTCAGATTGATATTTGTTGACATATTTTATTATTTTTGGAATCACCCCTGTCAGTAGATTATATTAATATAATTTGTTTAGAGTTTAATGAAACAGAAATGGCTGTTTTTAAGGCTTAAAAAACGGATTTTAGTGAGATATTTGCATATGCAAATAATGATCTGATCTGCCAATGGCTTTATTTTCCTTATTTTTTGGTGGAAAATAGTGCAATTCTCTTGTTCTAACACTTGTTTTTGGCTCCATACTGTCTTGGTGTTCCATTGCTGATACTATATAATTCCTATTAGCATGCTAATGCTAATAATAGCCTATTTATGTTTAAAAGAACACTCTTATAGCTTAAATACTATCGTTGATGTGTTAAAATGTTATTATGACTTGGTCCGAATCATCTCTAGTCCACTCAGATCCCATCTTGCAGACAAAAGAACGGCTCAGATTTTTTAGATTATTACATTTAATAAATTAATATTACGGTTAAGTAAGTTTTATGGAAAGTTTGATGAAAAATTTACTTTTGGTCTTAAACTGTTTCTTGTATTGTTTTTAATCGTGGGCATGTCCCCACGTAAATCAAATTACTCACGTTTGTCGTGTTTTTCAAAAATAAACAAATCGTTTTTCCCACTCTTTCTACTGTTTTTGCATCCCCAGAAAAAAATCCCAGGGCCCCCAATCACCAAAGAGAGGTCCAGAGTTGCAGGCACTGGCTATGTTAGGGTTTTTAGATCCAACAATCAGAGCAAACTCAAATTGCGGTTGTGCACGGTCCTTGAACAGCTTCTGGCCGCCAATCTTCAGCTCTCAGAGGCCCAAACAAATGTTTCTCTGTTGATGCAAAAAATCCAAAAGAGGGTTCAAATGGCTAGGGTTGTTTTTATCAAGTTTGCACAGCAAATAGTGTTTGTTAGGTTTAGTGCGTGTGCCGTACCGCACGTTTCCTCAGAGAAAGAAACACGGAGCAAGTCACTTCGTCGGAGTAGACAAAGGAAATCAATTTTACGTGGCTCTTCCGCATCACCCAGACTCATGATGGAGGCCTAAAAGTGTGTGCCCAAGCCTGTGCTGCGTGACGTTTCGGATTCTGTTATCCTTCTTCAGGCGAGCTTTGGACACGAAATGGCTGGAATTCTCTACAGCAGCCATGTATGTGCTGTTTCTAAGTGGGCGTGTTTCCCCACACACACATCAAACCACGCAATGTCACCTTTATTGTGTTTAAAAAATTAACTTTTGGTCTTAAACTGTTTCTTGTATTGTTTTTAATCGTTGGCATGTCCCCACGTAAATCAAATTACTCACGTTTGTCGTGTTTTTAAAAAATAAACAAATCGTTTTTTCCACTCTTTCTTTTGAATTATTTATTTACAGGGGCAATGCACATTAAAAAACATAACTGTAAACGTGCCAGAATTAGCCCAAAAGGCTATTTTTAATCTGTAGACCCTTGGCAGAATGTTAAAAGGTCACCCTAAAACAAAGACAGAGCATCACACATATACACATCATATGGAGAGAGAAAAAAAAAAAAAAAAAGAATACAAATTATATATATTACAGAAAACAAAAATCACACACAATCAGAAAATTCGCTACTAAAATACAAAATATAAGTGAATTATCTAAAACAAGGTAAACATGAGAGAAAGAGAAAGAGAGAGAGAGAAGAGAAAGATGGCAACAGGAGAGAGCAACATAGCCAAGAGCAATTAGTACAAGGAAGTCTATTGTCAAGAATACAATACTAATGTTGACAGTGCTGAGTTGTTAGTAACCATTTTTTAAGATGAGACTGAAAAGAGCCAAAAGTATGTAATCGTCTAATTGTTGATGGGATGGAGTTCCATTCCCTTGCAGCTTTGACTGAAAATACAGACTGACTGAAGTTACTTCTTTTGAAAGGAATAATACAGTCCCCTCTTTCCCCACCCCTTGTAGATCGGTGAGCAGTTGTTCTAATATTCACAAACTGTTTTAGTGGTGAAATTAAGCTATTCATAGTCTTAAACAGCAGACAGATATGTACATATTTGATCAAGTTATCTCAGCTTAGCAAATTGTATTTCTTTAAAATTGAGCAATGATGAAACTGAACTGATTTCTTATCAAGAGTTTTTAGTGATTGTTTATACAAAGACTCTAGTGGTTTCAGAGTAGTAATACTGGCGTGCGACCAAGTAGTTAAACAGTAAGTAATATGAGAAATAATCATGGAATGCATATATATCAGAGCGGCGTCAGATGACATATAATCACGAATAAATCTAAAATTTGATAAACTAAATCTGACCCGGTTACAGACCTTTTTAACCTGCGCCTTAAATGAAAGTTTGGAATCAATCAGAACACCAAGGTACTTATATTCCGATACAACTTGTAATCTTTCCCCTGATACAAATACATCTGGCACTACACTTAAATTCTTAGTTTTGGTGATAAACATACACACTGTTTTAGAGATGTTTAACTGTAAGCAGCATTGTTCTAGCCAAGCTGCAACGTGAACCAAGGATTCTGTAATTTCATTTGCAACTTGTGACACACTACTTCCGTGTATATAAATGACAGTGTCATCTGCATACATTTGAATGTTAGTGTTAGGACAGACGGATGGAAGATCATTGATGTACAACGTAAAAAGTAAAGGACCCAGAATAGATCCCTGTGGAACACCAGTGGATATACTTAGGGGAGCTGAATTATAATTCTGTATACTAACATACTGTGTGCGACCTGACAAGTATGATTCGATCCATCTTAAAGTATGTGGAGAAAAATTAAAACTTAATAATTTAGACAAGAGAATTCTATGGTTTAGAGTGTCAAAGGCCTTCCTGAGGTCAAGAAACACAGCCCCGACGACCCCTCCTTTATCTAATAGACTTGACTTTTTCAGTGAAGTAGCAATTTGCCATCTCAGTTGAGTAGTTTGCTCTGAAGCCAAATTGCATTGGATGTAAAGCAAAATAACTATTATTTAAATAATTAGTGATTTGTGCACCCATCAATTTCTCTGCAACCTTTGAGACTATAGGTAAAATACTAATAGGTCTGTAATTACTAGCAGAGTGAGGGTCACCACTTTTGAATATAGGCACAATAACAGATGACTTCCAAGCACATGGGAACATCCCCTGAGAAACTGAAAGATTGATAATTTTAGTGATAGGATTAACTAACGACTCACTAAGCTCTTTAAACATTATCACATCCATACCAAAAATATCCTTTGCTCTGGATGGTTTAAGAGATGTAATTGTTCTTGTGAAGTCTAATTCAGAGACTGCCCTTAGAGTAAGGGCTTGTTCCACTGTATTAACTGTATAAACTTCTGAATACTTAGGGGAAAAACATTGCGAAATTGTGACTACCGAGTCAGTTCTTTGCACTGTCCACTGAGCGGACCTGATTTGACCTACATTTCACTTTTAATTATACCCTGTATAATTTATCATGTGACAAATAAAGAAACCTTGAACCTTGAACCCTTGAACAAAGTAATAATTAAGTGCTTCGGCTACATCAGCTGGATTGTTAGTCAGCTTCCCGTTAACCATCAATTCAAGTGATGACCTATCTTTTTTTTTCACCTTTTAAGTAGTTCAACTTATTCCAGATTGTTTTTGAATTACCTCTAGCCTCATTAATTATTCTCAGGAAAAAAATCAGCCTTTGCTTTTCTCAAGGTCTTTACCACCTTGTTCCGTAACATAGCGAAATGTTGTCTATCATGACTAAACTTTGATCTGTTTGCAGTTTTTAAAGCAAGATCCCGTTTTTTCATTAGTTCCAAGATATCTGAATTCATCCAAGGGACAGTATGTTTTTTATTTTTAGGATTAAGTTTACAACTGAAATCTTTAATAGTACTCTCTAATTTTTTGGAGAATGTTTGACTGTCTTCGTCCTGATCTTTTCCGATTAATAAATCATCCCATTCAATCTGATGGACTGCCTTTCTGAAGTCATCTAGTTTACGTTTTGGAATGCCATAAGAGTCATATTTCCTTATGAATGAATTGAATCTCTTGCTAGATAATTTTCTGGCCACTAAAATCAAATTGTGATCAGAAAGGCCTGTTAACATATTAAAAGTGTTTAAAATTCTCTCTGCTCGATTACTAAAAATTAAATCAATTTGAGACCTTGTTGAATTAGTTATTCTTGTAGGCCCATTAATCATTTGCTTCAGATCGAAGTGATCAGTTATCTGTTTGAGATTCTTTCGGATGGTTTTATCGTCCCAATTAATATTAAAGTCTCCCATTATAATAACTTCTTTGTTGAAATCACACTGCTTTAGTAATTGTTTCAAATTTTCATAAAAACGAATATTAGAAGATGGTGGACGATAAATTACAATTAATACAAAAGACATCTGTGGTGATAATATAAGGTTCAGACCAATACATTCCAAATCTATACGATTCGCCCATGCGATTTCATTACACTGGATGCCAGTTTTCACATAAATCATAACTCCACCTCCCTTAGAACCAACTCTATCTCTCCTATAAAATTTAAAACCAGGTACTTCTAATGCTGCAGATGGAGAATTTTCATGAAGCCACGTCTCAGATAAACAAAGAAAATCTAAGTTAGAGTCTAGTAAATGATGATGAATTTGATCACTTTTTGATATGATACTTCGTATATTCAAATGCCCACCTAAGAGACCCTTTGGCTTGACTTTAGGATCCCAAATTGTTCTTGATTGATTTACTGTTTGAAAGAATCCCCATTTCTTATTTTTTTAAATACCATGATTTACAACTTTACGTTTTACATTTTGCATAGACTTTGCAAACACTTGTGAAGTACCTAAACCAGAGTTCACAGAAATTGAACTATTTGGTGACTCCATCGGAGCTAAATTCCCTTCATTCCCCAAAGGTCTTGTAATGCACGATCTCGGCTGAAAGTCCGTGTCACTCCCGCTCGCCGCACGGGAACCCAGGCCTGCCTCAGACGCCAACAATCCCACATGGACATGCCGCGGAACGCCAACTGCGGCCGTGGAAACACCCGGCAACTCGGCCTCCTCTGCCGCGACGCTCCCCGCACCAACACCAGCATCCAGCGAGACAGAGCGAGGGAGGTTAGTGTGTTGAGCATAGCCAGACAGTGACATACCGCCACCAAAAGTGCGTACCTGGAGGGTAGCTGGATCCATCCTGGAATCCACTGGGCCGGTGTGACGCCGTTCCATGATGCTTGTGCCCAGACGCTGGGCCTCCACCACCTCCCCGCCCCGCTTTCTACTGTTTTT
>JAPDDM010000337.1:197500-271998 GCA_027474115.1 Schizopygopsis malacanthus
ATTGATCCAGTGGATATTAGAAAATACAAATTCAATTTAAGGAGATAGATGATAGGTAGATTTCAAGCTTATAACCGGATGAAAATAAATGTAAAAGAGAATTTAATAAACAGCTGGACACACCTGAAGGATGGACTGTCTGGGAGTGAAGACATCCGTCTGAAAGCATGTTCCATACTGTGATTTTTTGCTAAGGTTTCTCAATCCGTAGCAGTTTTTAACACGTGCTATGCACATTTTCATCCAGGAGAGGGCGACTTAAGCCCACTTAATAAAAAAAAGATCCTCACTGGCATATTTTCAGAAACCCAAACCAAATTTTGGACAAAAAAAAAACTAATAAAAGGGTCCCCTTTGTGTGTGTGTGTGTGTGTGTGTGAGTGAGTGAGAGAGAGCGAGAGAGAGAGAGAGAGAGAGAGAGAGAGACTGTGTGTGTGTGAGTGAGAGAGAGTGTGTGAGTGAGTGTGTGTGTGTGTGAGTGAGTAAGTGAGTGTGTGAGTGAGTGAGAGACTGTGTGTGTGAGTGTGTGAGTGAGTGTGAGTGAGAGAGAGAGTGTGTGAGTGAGTGTGTGAGTGAGAGAGTGTGTGAGTGAGTGTGTGAAAGAGAGAGAGAGAGAAACTGTGTGTGTGTGTGTGTGTGAGTGAGAGAGAGAGACTGGGTGTGTGTGAGAGAGTGAGTGAGTGTGTGTGTGTGTGTGAGTGTGTGTGAGAGAGAGAGACTGTGTGAGAGTGTGAGTGAGTGAGTGAGTGAGAGAGAGAGAGAGAGAGTGTGTGAGTGAGAGAGAGAGATGAGAGTGTGTGTGTGTGGCTGTGCTAATTGGCTAATTGTATTGGCTGGGCTAATCAGAAGACGCTCACAGTGACTGTTAAAGTATTTCAATTGCTTGGTTGTTGCTTTAAGTTGGGAGAAGCCGATTAGTCACCAGAAGAAACGGACGTCAGCTTGTGAGTGTCCTTAATACTTGTTCATAGATCTGTTGTTTAAATTATTTACTTGCTGCTGGGAAGGAATATTTCGTTTCCTACCTATTTGTAGTCTGCATTTTCGTTGGTTTATAGTTTTGATTGCACTTACTGGTAATTATAATCATTTGCGCCTCCATTGCTCCTTGGGCAAGGTGCTAGTTTTGTCTCGAGCTATTAGCACTCTGTTAGGCTTATTGGCTGGGCTAATCAGAAGCCGCTCACAGCGACTGTTAAAGTATTTAAACTGCTTGGTTGTTGTTTTAAGTTGGGAGAAGCCGATTAGTCACCAGAAGAAACGGACGTCAGCTTGTGAGTGTCTTTAATAATTGTTCATAGATCTGTTGTTTAAATTATTTACTTGCTGCTGGGAAGGAATATTTCATTTCCTACCTATTTGTAGTCTGCATTTTCGTTGGTTTATAGTTTTGATTGCACTTACTGGTAATTATAATCATTTGCGCCTCCATTGCTCCTTGGGCAAGGTGTTAGTTTTGTCTCGAGCTATTAGCACTCTGTTAGGCTTATTGGCTGGGCTAATCAGAAGCCGCTCACAGCGACTGTTAAAGTATTTAAACTGCTTGGTTGTTGCTTTAAGTTGGGAGAAGCCGATTAGTCACCAGAAGAAACGGATGTCAGCTTGTGAGTGTCTTTAATAATTGTTCATAGATCTGTTGTTTAAATTATTTACTTGCTGCTGGGAAGAAATATTTCGTTTCCTACCTATTTGTAGTCTGCATTTTCTTTGGTTTATAGTTTTGATTGCACTTACTGGTCATTATAATAATTTGCGCCTCCATTGCTCCTTGGGCAAGGTGTTAGTTTTGTCTCGCGCTATTAGCACTCTGTTAGGCTTATTGGCTGGGCTAATCAGAAGCCGATCACAGCTGTTTTCACTCTATATTCTTAATTAGACTGTGTATTTATTTGATGTCCTAGGCTGACGCGGAAGCGTTCAGCATCCTCGTGTGAATACAGACGAGTGTAAAGACAAACGACTTTTTCCTGCACGACTTTACCCGAGCAACGACACCGGCAACACATTTAAGTATAACTTTTTCCGCCTTCCCTCACACTCTCTGCTTTGCTATCCTCTATCCTTCCACCTCTATCATGTGTTTCAAACCCATTCCGGTTGTCTCTCGACCACGCTCTAACATCACACGCAGACGGCAACGTAATCCTGCTAACCTGCACCCCATCTCTACATCTTCTACTACACCTCTTTCTTTCTCTATGGCTCTCTGGAATTGTCAGCCAGCTGTCAACAAAGCAGACTTCATTTCCGCTTTTTCTTTACAATCCACTCTCAGCATCTTGGGCTTGACTGAGACCTGGATTCGTCCAGAAGACTCAGCAACCCCAGCTGCCCTCTCTAACAATTTCTCTTTCTCTCACACCCCACGTCAGGTTGGCCGGGGTGGGGGCACTGGTCTGCTCATTTCAAATAATTGGAAATACTCAACCCACTCGCCCCTATGCAATTACAACTCATTTGAATCTCATGCGATTACTGTAATGGCTCCCATAAAACTCCAGATTGTGGTAATCTACCGTCCCCCTGGCCAAATTCTAGCCCCCTTCCTAGAGGAGCTAGATGGGTTGCTGTCCTCTTTCATGGAGGATGGAACTCCACTCATAGTTTTTGGCGATTTCAACATTCATCTAGAAAAGCCTTATGCTACAGACTTTCATTCGCTCCTAGCTTCATTTGATTTGATCTCAAACACCTTACCACTACTAGCACTCACAAATCAGGCAACCAACTTGATTTAATTTACACACGCGATTGTACTGCAGATAACATTCTGGTACAACCACTACATATCTCTGACCATTTCTTCATTAAATTCACATTACACTTTGCTACCCGGGTGCCACCAACCCCCTTACCGGTTACTTTTAGACGAAACCTACACTCCCTTTCTCCCACACATCTTTCCTCTGTAGTATCCTCCTCTCTTCCCTCACCTACCCATTTCTCATCTCTGGATGTGAATGCTGCTACTGATACTTTATGCTCTACTTTAACCACTTGTCTAGATGAAATTTGTCCTCTCCCTCCAGGCCATCACGAACTGCCCCTTCTAACCCCTGGTTATCTGATGTTCTTCGTGAACATCGGACCAGACTCCGAGCGGCAGAGAGAAAATGGCGAAAATCAAACGAGCCGTCGGACCGGAGTATGTATCAATCGTTTCTTTCATCTTTCTCCGCTGAAGTCCACACTGCCAAATCGTCACATTTCCATAAGATCAACAATGCTCCAGATATGCGTAATCTCTTTAGAACATTTAATTCTCTCCTCTGTCCCCATTCACCACCTCCCACCACGTCTATAACAGCTGATGACTTTGCAACTTTTTTTAAAAACAAATCTAAAACAATCAGTAGTCAGTTTTCACCTCCACTCACACAGGACCCCCAACCAACTAGATCCACTGCTCAAACCATATCTTCCCCATCTTCTCCTTCTGTCCCCTCACTGAGTCGGAAGTATCCAAACTTCTCCTCTCCAGCCATCCTACAACATGTCCTCTAGACCCTATCCCCTCACACCTTCTACAAGCAATCTCTTCCACACTCTTACCAGCACTCAAACACTATCAACACATCTCTCCTCACAGGCATCTTCCCCACTGCATTCAAGCAGGCTCGGGTAACCCCACTGCTCAAAAAAACCTACATTAAACACTTCTCTTTTAGAAAACTACAGACCTGTCTCCTCTCCTTCCATTCATTGCCAAAACACTCGAACGAGTTGTCTTCAACCAGGTCTCATTGTTTCTTTCACAGAACAACAAACTGGATGCTAAACAGTCAGATTTCAGGAGTGGCCATTCAACTGAGACTGCGCTACTATCGGTCACTGAAGCCCTGCGAATTGCAAAAGCCGATTCCAAATCATCAGTCCTCATTCTGCTGGATCTGTCTGCCGCTTTTGACACTGTCACTCATCAGATCCTCCTGTCCACCCTCTCATCACTGGATATCACTGGGATTCCACTTCGCTGGTTTAAAACCTATCTCACTGGTCGGTCTTTCAGGGTGGCCTGGGGAGGGGAGGTATCCAAAGCACATAAATTGGTCACTGGGGTTCCCCAGGGATCGGTTCTTGGACCTCTCCTCTTCTCCACATACACTACATCACTGGCTCCCATCATACAGGCACATGGCTTCTCCTACCATTTCTATGCTGATGACACACAGCTCTAGCTCTCATTTCGACCAGATGATCCAACGGTAGCTGCACGGATCTCAGGCTGCCTGGCGGACATCTCGGCATGGATGAAAGAACACCATCTACAGCTCAACCTGGCAAAGACTGAGCTTCTTGTCTTCCCTGCAACTCCAACTCTACAGCATGATTTCACGATTCAGTTAGGTTCATCAACAATTACCCCATCAGCTTCGGTCAGAAATCTTGGTGTAATCTTCGATGACCAGCTGACCTTCAAAGAGCACATTGCAAAGACTGCTCGATCTTGCAGGTTTGCACTACACAACATCAGAAAGATCAGGCCCTTTCTGACAGAGCATGCTGCACAACTTATTTTCCAGGCCCTTGTCATTTCTAGACTGGACTACTGCAATGCTCTCCTAGCTGGACTTCCATCAAACACAATCAAACCTCTACAAATGATTCAGAATGCAGCGGTACGACTGGTCTTCAACGAGCCCAAAAGAGCCCATGTTACACCTCTCTTTGTCTCCTTGGACTGGCTACCAGTTGCAGCTCGCATCCAGTTCAAGACACTGATGCTTGCATATAGAACAACCACAGGCTCAGCACCCACCTACTTCCACTCACTATTACGAATTAACATCCCCTCCAGAAGTCTGAGATCTGCTAGTGAGCGACGCCTCGTGGTACCATCACAGAGAGGCTCAAAATCACTCTCCAGAACATTCTTTCACCGTTCCTGGCCGGTGGAATGATCTTCCCACCCCCATCCGGAATGCTGGATCCCTGTCAATTTTCAAGCAACAACTGAAAACTCGTCTCTTTCAACTCTACTTGACTACTTACAAAAAAAAAAAAAAATCTTTCACTTTTTCAAAATCTTCATCTTTCTCTTTATCTTTCTCTCCTTCCCTTGCTAGCATGTACTTATTTGAACAATGCCTGAGACTTGGTGTTATTGGCACTTCCTCTGTATGTTTGCCTCTTCAAGATTAATCGCTTTATGTACTCCCCAATTGTAAGTCGCTTTGGATAAAATCATCTGCTAAATGACTAAATGTAAATGTAGGATCCTCATCTTGCCTGTTACTGAAACAGGGATAGTCTCATTTGAGCGGTGGATTATAGGGCGTTAACAGTTTTCTCTTGAGCTTTGCTGAACTTCATAGGTATAATTTTGACTTTGCCTAGCATCATGAGCACCATAACCAATTTTAGATGTTACAGGTGTGGTTATTGAAGTAATTGATTTGAATTTGGCTTCAAGTTGCCCATCCCTTCTTTTCAGACAATCAACCAAGGTTCAAGGTTCTTTATTATTTTTCACATACACAATCATACAGGGTATAATAAGTAGTGAAATGTTAGTCAGGACAGGTCCGCTCAATGGAAAGTGCAAAAAAATAAAAATAACAAAAGCAATAAAAAATAAAAAAAAACTATGAAACAAAACACGAGAGAGTATATATATAAATATGGTGAGAATGAAATAAGAAACAATGAAATAAAATAAGGAGTAAGATGTGCAATGAGATAAAGTGTGCAGTGCAAGAGAATGTGCAAATAGGTTGTACCGGGAATGTACACATAGCAGCAGTGTGGATGATGGGGAATAATGGATGTTACAGTTTATTAAGTTGAGTCCTGTGGATGTTATGAGACTGAGTTTAGGAGCCTGATGGCCTGGGGGAAGAAACTCCTCCTCAGTCTTTCAGTTTTAGCCAACATGCTCCTGTAGCGCCTGCCAGATGGCAGTAAAATGAAAAGGTGGTTACCGGGGTGATTCGAGACCTTGATGATTTTAGCAGCTCTGCTTTTGCAGCGTTTGAGGTAGATGTCCTGCAGAGAGGGGAGAGTAGACCCTGAGATGCGCTCAGCTAAGCGCACGACTCTCTGTAGAGCTTTGCAGTCCTGGTTTGTGGCATTATTATACCACACTGAGATGCACTGAGTCAGTACACTTTCTATGGCCCCTGAATAGAAAGTTTTCAGGATAGCTGGTGAGACCCTGAATTTCCTCAGCTGTCGCAGATGGTACAGCCTTTGCCTGGCTTTCTTCACCTGTGTTTGGATGTGTGCAGTCCATGTCAGGTCCTCGGAGATGTTTACACCGAGGTACTTGAAGCTGCTCACCCTCTCCACAGGGGTCCCACTGATCATAAGAGGGGTGTAGGGCTGCTGCTGTCTCTTCCTGAAGTCTACAATCAGCTCTTTGGTTTTGCTCACGTTCAGAGAGAGACAGTTGTCCTGGCTCCATGATGTAAGTCTCTCCACCTCATCCAAGTATGCGGCCTCATCATTGTTGGAAACGAGGCCCAGAACCACAGTATCGTCAGCAAATTTAACAATGGAAGTGGAGCTGTGTGAGGACACGCAGTCGTGGGTGTAGTATATCAAGGACCGAATCAGACAAATCAAGATTCGATCGAAGCATGGTTGAAACATGAGGAGCCGAATTCCACAAGACAACAGCAGGAAGTCATAAATCAGACCCTAGCTCCAGCCCGTCTGAATACAGCCTGCAACAGGACAAAGAATCCGGCTGAAAAGACCTGAGAATCATCTTAAAATACTTTCATTCTCTTGGTTAATGAAACTAATCATTTCTATGCATAACTGCATATTATGTATGTGACCCACAAATTTGAATATCCTTGTTTTAATCATTGTGTTTGTCGTGCTTTTAATTAGTATTGAATAGCGTAAGTCTTAAGGGTTAATGTCATGTTTGGTATGTATGAGTGTCATAAGTATAGCTTTAATCATTTCTTTTGATTGATTTCCTGTCAAATGCATCATATTCTGGTTATAGAAACCACATCCAAAAGGATACTTTGCAAGAGAATGTAAAATTCGGGCAATGTGACTGGCCATGACATGTTAATTTATTGATTGGGTGGAGCAACAAAGCAGCAGCCGCTCCAGCATAGGACCTAATTGGTCAAGACAACCATTGGGAGGTGTCAAAAAGCCGAGTTTAAATACTAGGACACCCCCTTGAAATCGCTCTCTAACTGCTCTTTTAAGAATTCCTCTCTCTTGAATTCACCTTCTCTCTCTCTCCGGAAAATGAACTCTCTCTCCAGCCATGTGCTCTGGACCACAAGCCAGCTTGATACCATGATGAGAAGAAAAGCCACCTAGTCTCTTTACATCCTTTTGTTCTTTGACTTTAGTTTATTTTCTTTCCGTGAGTTCGTGTGCTAAGTTGCGTTTGCCAAAGACGACAAGCCCAAGACTCTGCAAAACCAGCCAACGCCCACTTCAACGACTCCTGAACTCTAAGCCAATCAGCGACTTCGGAGAAACCCTTTTCTGCAAAGGACGACAAAAGGGAATCCTTTAAACACAAAAGCAACGCAAGTAAAACCCCAAGATTCTTGCTGTGCTGGTGTCATTTTAATATAGATTTTAGCCTCATTGAAAAGTCAATGCGAGTGTTAAATATGTGATTGATGGTTGTTCAGGTTTATGCAATTGCACATATTGCTGTAAACGTGGGATATCAAATTCTCATTCTCTTAATCTAATCCTTTCCTCACTTTCTCTCTTTCTGCAACGCGTGAATGTGTGAATGCTTGTGTTCATGTGTAGATTAGTTTACATGTCTTAGCATTATATAAATAAAGTCTTGTTTATATTGAAAAGATAAATATCTTGTGTTTTGTGCTCATAAGTTAATGCCTTAATCTGTCGATTTTGTTACTGTGCTATTTAATAGTGTTTTCACTATATTTTGGGATTTTAATATCCAGTGCAGAGTTTGTTATACGGCTTGTTCAGTGAATCGCCGTGAAACAGTGAGTCTGTTCAAATTCCCTATAAAATCATTAATGATTCCCTTTGAGCTAAATTGACCTGTTTCCCTTATAACAATATATATATTATATGTTATCATTACATATTAGTGGAGGATCTGCGGGCAGATTAATCTAAATTATGAGCATAAACCAAGTTATTTAATCTTTTATATTCTTACGGATGAGATCTGAGATTGAGACTGGTGTGTGTGCGTATGTGTGAGTGACGTCAGCAGCGCGCGCCTCCTTGAATGAATGAGCGCAGAGAAGGCTGTAACTCGAGTCAGCCTCTCCTTTGTTCAACTGCAGTAAGGGAACTCAAAGTTAACATTTGAGATCGTACAATAAGGTCGGATGAGCGTTTTCCTCTCTTCTTGTAATGCCTTGTTTTATAGCTGAATTAATGTCCTGCGTGTTCCAGGTCATCTAATAGCTATAACTTACCCCATAATCTCAGTAACTGTTAGCCGCACGAAGCTAAACTGCAGTAATTAAAAGGGAAATAAATCAGTGGATAAAGAGTAGTTTTGAGCGTGTTCCTCAATTCTATTTATCAAAGCCTTATTATTCATAGTTTGATCGTCAATGCGTGTCCCATTGTCCGATCATATATGCTATGACTCCCTGGGTTAAACATTAGAGAATAATGCTTGCCTGTTTGTGTACACTGCTCACAAAATGAATTAAATCTCGCGAAACACTGCGTGTGTCCGAGAGTGATTTGAATGGGAGCTTTAAAAGCTTTATCAAGTAAAGTTTACCTTTGAACCAACAGCGAAGAAACCCTGTTGTGTTTATGTCCATAGAAACGGACACGGGCTTGTGATACACTGATCACTGTTTCCTCAACCGCAGCACGAAGCTGTTATTTGAATAAGGTTTAAGTTTAACTCTGAACGAACTGAAAGTTTAAGCGCCACATCGCAGAACAAGCGGTGTTGTTATTTGTACAGTGTTGAGATGCACCAACATTTAATGTAACATGCTTAACTGTATTTGTAATGCAACAATTAATGTGCTAGCCACTAGTTTGTTTTGGTTGCCACAGATACGATTGTGACATGAAAGTCTTAACATACTTCCGGAGCAACTTTGAACTGCGCACGCGCAGTACATCGATGCTTTTGTAAACAAACTCCATGCTGTTGCTGATGGCACGGTTGTGTTTACATTGAAGTCTATGCTAAAGCCATTAGCCTCAAAGGTTAGAAGTTAGCATCCAATGGTTGAATAAAGTGTGTGTTTGGAAAAGCTAAAGTGGTTTAACCCTTTAAACATTTAAACTAATATACTTGTTGGTCTTTCTCTTCCTTATTTCTTCCTTTTTACCACTTATTTGTAGTTCTACTAGAAAGGAAAATACTAGTTTACAATTATTAATTGTGCCAAATTCAAATTTAATTAAAACATTAAATTTATTTGGAATCATTCTAATTTTCACCCTCATATTATTTAATATGATCCTTCCTTCTAGTATTCCCCTTTTGGGCATAATCATTTTAGGTACAAATAAGTATTGAACTTTGAAAGTTTAAGTAAACTTATTCTACCTAATTGATTTATTACCCATATAAGTAGATTCTATTCAGACTTATACTCATTACTTTATTGCGTTTTACCCCTAATTCTTCCTGTTTTGGTTATAAACATAACCACTATTTTATTTACTTATTTCCTCATTTACTTAATTTCATATTTGCTTATTTAGCCTGTTTATTACTTTATAATTTTACTTTGTCTTACCATTTTCTTTCCTCTGTGTATCCTAGCTTGGGAACGATCCACCTGAGCCTTAATAGGACGCAGTGTTATCCCTCACTACGATTTCAAATAAATTAGAGAGACAAATCTCTTTTACCCAAAATGTATTTTTGTTGATAGTTGTGTAGCAACTGAAAACAACACTATACGCGTAGTCGGGCATAACTGCTTGCTAGTGGACCGATCAACTCAACTCACTGTCTCTTTCTCTTCCCTCCTGTTCTATCCTCCTTTCTTTCCTCTTCACTTTTCACATTTGTAGGGACCTGTAAGAACCATCAATCAATTCTAAGTGTATGAGATACACAATCCTGTCAAAAGGCGAATCATCCTTACGAATTTGATTGCAATCAAACCTTCTTTTGTTCTTCCTAACCTCCCTATATTTAAAACGCAATCCAAATTTTAACACCTCATGCAACGCTGAGATCAATTTTAATAGAGATAAGTGTTGAGCAACTGTCGCCTTTGCAGCCTCCCTGGTCCAACTGTAAGGTGTTGCGTTGTCAATTCTGTCAGACTAAGAAAAGAGATATCAGAATTATTATTATATTTGTTTGTCTAAGACAAAGATTTTATAATATTGTTTGCCTCCTTGATAACAACATTTAATAAAAAAAAAGGAATTCTCATTTTGGAAAAAATAGAAAAGGAATTGTTTATTTTAATTAAATTTGTTTTTCACCTTTTTGTCTCTTTTCCCTCTTCCTCATTAGAGTGACGAAGTCTTCACATCGCTAGTCTACCTAGATACTCTGAGACCAACAGAGTGATCACCACACTTCACCAGTGGTTCAAACCACTGACATAACACTTAGTTGTCGCACCACACATAAGCTTCCACTCCACACAGATCTGTGTCAGCCTCTCTTCTCCCCAGCGTGCCAACATGCCGCAGACTGCAGACCCCCTTGCCCAAGGGGAAGATGTGAACACTTGGCTGAGAGGCACGACAGACAGCCTCACCCCCAAGACGTTTGAACTGTTATTATTTTTAATAATAATCCTAGGTCTGAGAAGATTCCTGACACCAGATTCAAGCCAGAATAACAACCATGAAGAGCTAGTCAAAATCACCAGCTCCCTAAGCTATGCCTTCACGACCCAGCTGAAACTGAGCGACAAGCACATCACCCACCTTCAAGAGGAACTGACATGTGCTCAACGTCGCATAGACAAGCTGGAAGTGAAAGTTCAAGATCAACTCAAAGCACCCAACGAGAGCGAGCAGGAAACAACGGAACAAGTTAAGGAGCTCCAAGCAGCCCTGACAGCAGCTCAACTTGATCAACAACATGCCAAGGCTGCCCAGAAAGACCTGGTAAACAGACTTCAGTATGCCAACCAGCTACTAGAGAAAGCCAAGCATGACATCAGCAACAAGAATGCTGAAATAAGTGCCCTGAAAGACCACCTTGAAAGGTACAGAATTAAAATGGACAATCTGACCAAACAACTAGACGATACCAACAATCAGCTCTACATGGTCAGAAGAGAACTCAAACATGCTTATGAGCAGAAGCAAGAGCCAAAGCGAGAGAAACAACACTCAGCCTCACCACTGCTGAGCAGAGCAGAGTCCCATGTCCAAGAACTCATATACAGCGAAAGAAGCGAAGGGCCACAACCCAAAACCTCACCTGCCTTCGCCACAGAACTCTTTCCTGTCAACGAAAGAAAACCTCCCATCCAAGCAGACCTTGGAGCTGCACCTGGGATGACCATCAAAGACCTCGACAAGCTGTCTAAAAACATCAGCAAGTTCAACCCGAACTCCACAGGGGGCCACACCATCCAGGCCCACCTTCAAGATATCGACTTCTATCTAGAACTGAGACCTCATGTGACTGACAGAGACAGGTTATACCTCCTTAGAGCCACGTCCAGTTCCGAGGTACGAAACTTCTTAGATCGACAGCCCAGTCGAACGAAGTCAGACTACCAGCTACTTCGTGAGGTCCTGATTAAAGAGTTTACCGACCCTGACTCCGAACATGGACTGTTAACTGCCTTAGAAACCAAACAAGGTCGACAAGAGGCTCCACAAGCTTACTACAACCGACTCCGACAAGCCTACTTTGGTGCACACAACGAACCTGACCTTGAAGAGGATGTGAACTTCAAAAGCCTCTTCCTAAGAAATCTGCACCCTGGAGTCAGCCACCATCTAGGCGTCATGGCCTGTCAACGCTCCATGACCATCCAACAGTTGCGTGACCTAACACAGAAGGCCTACAACAAGCAGAAGATGGCCTCAAAGAAAGGTAACAAAACATCCACACTCTTGAACTCTGTCAATAAAGACTCAAGCCTTTCACTGGACGACACCCAGATGCATCACAATACCAGAGTCCTCCATCAAGAGCACAGAGAACGTGATCCCCATGTCCACGAAAGCTATCAGCCCAACTTCTGGAAAAATACATGGGACCGGCCACGCTTCTCAAGAAACGCAAAAGATAGCAACAACTGGAAATCTAACCAGACATCCAAAGGTAATCGCCTGACTCATCCAAGAGCATCTCGTAGGGTTAAGCGACAACGAAACCCACCTCAGCATTACTCAGACATGCACAGTGCTGAGTATGCTCCAGAACCATACAGCTTGCCATCAGAAGACATGGAACAAGTCATGAGCCAACTGAACGAGTTCCTTCAAGATAAGCTGAACACGGATGACTACGAAATTGAGTCATGCTCGCTGTGACCAGCGACAGAACGGAAGGCCGACGATCGCATGGTACACCACCATATCCGAGATGACAAGCACCTGTTCAACAACCACACAGGACGAGCAAGTCTCTCACGGCCAACCGTTGATGAAAACTGATGTACCAGAGAACATCACCTCACTCACCCATCACTCACTAGCAAACTGCTAAATGAACTCCAACTCCTAGAACCACATTCCTGTCTGTGCAACAGCAACCACCAAAGCACAGAAGGTCAGAAAGTCTGCCACATCCAGAAGGTAGCACAAGAGGAATGCAACAAAGGAGACAAAGTTTGCATCCCAGCTTCACACAGCCATGCCAAACTACCTCCGACTGTCTGCTAAAGAACTTCCTGCCTTTCTGGACTGACCCCCATTAGATCATGGACATGCCCACATCCAAGCCAAGGATGAAGAGAGCCAGTCTTCATTAACATACCTGAAAAGGGGGGAGACGACACAGACTGGAACAGATCTGACCACACATACACTACACCATTAACACACACAACATTACCTACACCCAGAGGTAACCACATCTACTGATAACATATTCAACAAACATATTCTTCCCACAAGTAGAATATCCAAATTTAGCGCAACACAGTTACATACACCACCATGAAGAAACATATAGCTATCCTCACAAGAGTTAGAACACCTGACACGAAGTTAAGGTGCATGGCCCCCTAGCTGCACATGACATCCTAGCTCAACAGTAGTTGCAAATCATGCTAGGAAAACCCACAGCAGCTTTGTTTTGTTTTGTTCTTCTTTTACCTATCCTTTTCCTTTCCCCTCTTTCTTTAGTAGGTGAAACACCTAGACACCCTGCAAGGGTCAAAGGTCTGATATTAGGATTGACTCGCTACACCTAATATCCGCAAGCCACTCTAGACTGAAGGAAAGCCAGAGAGCTCCATGCACGATAGGTTGATTCATTTTACCACAAATTAGTTCACTAGAAACTAAATGTGAACATTCTTAAGTTAAGACAACTTAGAAGAAACACACAAATCTAGTCGCAAAATTTGATCGAAGAATTAAAACAATAATTTCCAAAATTGAATAACCTAATGCCCGGCACCAGTACAGTAACTGTCATGGAGGTGTTGTCTTGTTGTTTGCTGTGTTTTGTCTGCTTCTTCTGCCTTTGTTTTTCCAGCGCTCGATGATGTCTTCTGCTAAACACCTCGCCGAACGAAGGGGGGTGTGTAGTATATCAAGGACCGAATCAGACAAATCAAGATTCGATCGAAGCATGGTTGAAACATGAGGAGCCGAATTCCACAAGACAACAGCAGGAAGTCATAAATCAGACCCTAGCTCCAGCCCGTCTGAATACAGCCTGCAACAGGACAAAGAATCCGGCTGAAAAGACCTGAGAATCATCTTAAAATACTTTCATTCTCATGGTTAATGAAACTAATCATTTCTATGCATAACTGCATATTATGTATGTGACCCACAAATTTGAATATCCTTGTTTTAATCATTGTGTTTGTCGTGCTTTTAATTAGTATTGAATAGCGTAAGCCTTAAGGGTTAATGTCATGTTTGGTATGTATGAGTGTCATAAGTATAGCTTTAATCATTTCTTTTGATTGATTTCCTGTCAAATGCATCATATTCTGGTTATAGAAACCACATCCAAAAGGATACTTTGCAAGAGAATGTAAAATTCGTGCAATGTGACTGGCCATGACATGTTAATTTATTGATTGGGTGGAGCAACAAAGCAGCAGCCGCTCCAGCATAGGACCTAATTGGTCAAGACAACCATTGGGAGGTGTCAAAAAGCCGAGTTTAAATACTAGGACACCCCCTTGAAATCGCTCTCTAACTGCTCTTTTAAGAATTCCTCTCTCTTGAATTCACCTTCTCTCTCTCTCCGGAAAATGAACTCTCTCTCCAGCCATGTGCTCTGGACCACAAGCCAGCTTGATACCATGATGAGAAGAAAAGCCACCTAGTCTCTTTACATCCTTTTGTTCTTTGACTTTAGTTTATTTTCTTTCCGTGAGTTCGTGTGCTAAGTTGCGTTTGCCAAAGACGACAAGCCCAAGACTCTGCAAAACCAGCCAACGCCCACTTCAACGACTCCTGAACTCTAAGCCAATCAGCGACTTCGGAGAAACCCTTTTCTGCAAAGGACGACAAAAGGGAATCCTTTAAACACAAAAGCAACACAAGTAAAACCCCAAGATTCTTCAAATCAAATAAATCACTTTTTATTGTCACATCACCACAGCACAAGTGCCTTGGTGAGTGAAATTCTTATGAGCGTGCTCCAGACAGTGCAAAAAAACAACAGACAATTTACCTATGGACAGACAGTAAAAAAAACAACAAACAATTTACCTATGGACAGACAGTGCAAAAAAACAACAAACAATTTACCTATGGACAGACAGTGCAAAAAAACAACAAACAATTTACATATGGACAGACAGTGCAAAAAAAACTGCACTGGAGCATTTACAGTGCTCCAGACAGTGCAAAAAAAAACAACAACAGCAATTTACATATGGACAGACAGTGCAAAAAAAACAACAGCAATTTACATATGGACAGACAGTGCAAAAAACAACAGCAATTTACATATGGACAGTACATATTTACAGACTGTACAGAAGACAATGTGCAAAATACACATACATATACTCAGTACGCTTAGTGTACTATAGAGACATACTCAATTAT
Organism: Schizopygopsis malacanthus; assembly: GCA_027474115.1. Lineage (NCBI taxonomy): Eukaryota > Metazoa > Chordata > Actinopteri > Cypriniformes > Cyprinidae > Schizopygopsis > Schizopygopsis malacanthus. Next base: position 212,624 of record JAPDDM010000337.1, read on the forward strand.
CAACGACACATTATACACCGTATGGGCACATCTACATTATGTACAGTATCTATACATAATGTAGTCTATACATAGTAATAATGTGAGGTGCAACAGATTATAAATTAACAGCAGATTGGTTGGTTGAGCAGCAGATAGATGTGCAAAGGTGCAACAGATTATGCATATGCAGTGTCGTGGATGTGCATCGTATGGTGTCCAGTGATAGCAGATAGGTTGTGTTAGTGCAGTGTGTGCGTGTAGTCCAGTTGAACGGTGTTAAAGTGCAGTGCATGGCATGTTGTGTGAGTGGGAGTGTGATGTAGGTGAGTTATTTGTGACTGTTCATTAGCCTGATAGCCTGAGGGAAAAAGCTATCCCTCAGTCGGCTAGTGCGGGATCGGATGCTGCGGAAACGTCGCCCTGAGGGCAGCAGAGAGAGCAGACTGTGGGACGGGTGGCTGGAGTCTTTGATAATCCTCCGGGCTTTCCTTGTACACCGCCTGGTGTAGATATCCTGGAGGGAGGGAAGCTCACCTCCAACAATGTGGCGGGCAGTTCGCACGACCCTTTGCAGAGCCCTGCGGTTGCCAGCGGTGCTGTTTCCATACCAGGCGGTGATACAGCCGGTCAGGATGCTCTCCACAGTGCAGGTGTAGAAGGACCTGAGGATTCTGGGGCTCGTTCCAAACTTCCTCAGCCGTCTCAGGAAGAAGAGACGCTGATGTGCCTTCTTCAGCACTGCATCTGTGTGAGCAGACCATGTGAGATCCTCGGTGATGTGAACGCCGAGGAACTTAAAGCTGGTCACCCGTTCCACAGGTGTCTTGTCGATGGTGATGGGTGTGTGTTCTCTGCTCTGTCTCCTGTAATCCACCACCAGCTCCTTGGTCTTGTCGATGTTGAGTGAGAGGTGGTTCTCCTGGCACCATTTAGTCAGGGTACTCACCTCCTCTCTGTAGGCCGTCTCATCGTTGTCGGTGATCAGGCCTATCACCGTTGTGTCATCAGCAAATTTGACGATGACATTGGAGCTGTGTGTAGCTGTACAGTCGTGTGTGTACAGGGAGTACAGGAGTGGGCTGAGGACGCAGCCCTGCGGTGCACCAGTGTTGAGGATCAGGGGAGATGATGTGTTGTTGCCCATTCTGACCACCTGACTTCTGCCTGTCAGGAAGTCCAGGATCCAGCTGCACAGAGATCTGTTCAGTCCTAGAGTCTGGAGCTTCGCAACCAGTGTGGCAGGCACTATAGTGTTAAATGCTGAACTATAATCCACGAACAGCATCCTCACATAGGTGTTCTTATTTTCCAGGTGGGAGAGAGCAGTGTGCAGGGTGAAGGCAATAGCATCGTCTGTGGAACGGTTACTGCGGTATGCAAATTGTAGTGGGTCCAGTGAAGCAGGCAGCACAGAGCAGATGTAGTCTCTGACAAGCTTCTCAAAACACTTGCTGAAGATGGGGGTCAGAGCAACGGGCCTCCAGTCATTCAAGCATGTGATTTTATTTTTCTTCGGTATGGGCACAATGATGGATTTTTTGAAGCATGAGGGAACCACAGACAGAGAGAGGGACAGATTGAAAATATCTGTAAAAACCCCGGCTAGCTGGAAAGCGCATGCTTTGAGCACACGGCCTGGTATGCCATCAGGGCCCACGGCTTTACGGATGTTCACCCGTTTAAAGGATCGAGTTACATCCGCGACAGAAAGGGTGAGTGGACTGACCTCTTCTGCTGCATCCGTGTGAGCGCTCTCTGTGTGGACGGTGTTATCAGCCTCGAAACGAGCATAAAAGGTGTTGAGCTCGTCCGGTAGAGAGGCGGCGATGTTCACAGTAGCTGGTTTACTCCCTTTAAAGCCTGTGATGTTGTTAATGCCCTGCCACATGCTTCTTGGGTTATTGTTGTTGAAGTGTTCTTCAACTTTGTTTTTATATGTTCGTTTGGCTGCTTTGATGGATCTCCTGAGATCGTAACTGGCTTGTTTCCGATCGTCAGTGTTTCCAGATTTAAAGGCAGATGTCCGCGCTGACAAGGCTGATCGAACATCGCTGTTAATCCACGGTTTTTGGTTGGGGTAGATCCGGATTGTTTTGGTCGGAACTACATCGTCTATACACTTCCTGATGAAACACGTGACCGTATCTGAATACGCCTCTATGTCGTCATCAGACGCTGCCCGGAACATGTCCCAGTCCACGTGATCAAAACAGTCCTGTAGTATAGCATCCGATTGGTCTGACCAACAATGAACTGTCCTGAGAGCGGGTGCTTCACGTTTCAGTTTCTGCCTATAAGCAGGCAGGAGCAGAACGGAAGAGTGATCCGATTTGCCGAAAGGTGGGCGGGGGAGGGACTTGTATGCGTCCCGGAAGGGGGTGTAACAATGGTCGAGTGTGCGATCTCCACGCGTGTTGATGGTGACGTGTTGAAAGTATTTTGGAGCTATTGTTTTGAAGTTGGCTTTATTAAAGCCAACTTAAAGCTTATTAAACAACTTTATTAAGCTTATTAAAGCTTATTAAAGCTAGCTTGCTGTGCTGGTGTCATTTTAATATAGATTTTAGCCTCATTGAAAAGTCAATGCGAGTGTTAAATATGTGATTGATGGTTGTTCAGGTTTATGCAATTGCACATATTGCTGTAAACGTGGGATATCAAATTCTCATTCTCTTAATCTAATCCTTTCCTCACTTTCTCTCTTTCTGCAACGCGTGAATGTGTGAATGCTTGTGTTCATGTGTAGATTAGTTTACATGTCTTAGCATTATATAAATAAAGTCTTGTTTATATTGAAAAGATAAATATCTTGTGTTTTGTGCTCATAAGTTAATGCCTTAATCTGTCGATTTTGTTACTGTGCTATTTAATAGTGTTTTTAATAGGGATTTTAATATCCAGTGCAGAGTTTGTTATACGGCTTGTTGAGTGAATCGCTGTGAAACAGTGAGTCTGTTCAAATTCCCTATAAAATCATTAATGATTCCCTTTGAGCTAAATTGACCTGTTTCCCTTATAACAATATATATATTATATGTTATCATTACATGGGTGAATAGAGAGTATAGCAGGGGGCTCAGGACACAGCCCTGTGGGGCTCCTACATTCAGGGTGATGGAGTTGGAGGTGAACTGGCCGACTTTCACCACTTGTGGTCTGGCGGTGAGGAAATCTTGAATCCAGTCACAGAGTGAAGTGTTTAGGCCGAGGTCTGATAGTTTGACAGCTAGCTTGGTGGGGACTATAGTGTTGAAAACTGAGCTATAGTCGATGGTTAATCGACTATAGCAACCATCGATCGACCGAGGTCCTGTACAGACATCTCCACAACATTCTTGACTCTCTCGCATTCACGTTCCATTCGATACACCAAACGATCTTCTATCCCCTTACATTTGTTCTGGAATTCCTCTTGTGATACACAGCCACTCATCTTCTTAACACATTCATCAACTAGTCCTTCCAACGCATTGAATCTATTAGTAAGCTGTTCAATGAGGTTGGTAACAGAATCAGAAAATGTCTCTCTCTCCGCTGTAGGTGGTGGAAAAACAAACTCAGAGCCATCAACTATGCTGTTGTAAGCCTGGTGCCAGTATGTCTGGCCCCCCCCCCCTCGAGAGGACAAAAGGCCCTCCTGAGAATCAACAAAAACTATCTCTTGCATATGTAACAGCAGCATCCGAGACGCAACACACAGTGTAGTTCACACCCTGTACTTACGGTCTCATCATCTTCCCTTGCTCCCCCTTCTCCTCCTCACCTAGAACTCACTGAAAACCCATGCAATGTAATGCATGTACAAAAAAGTAACTATACATGTTTGATATCATTTGAAATGTCTCAGTGCGCTTGGTAAAATGGTCTCATTCTCCCAATCATAATGAAAAGCTAAAAAAAGTTCTAAAGTATGAGAAGTGTAGTGTACAACTTAAAGGTGTGTCCTCCCCCTGATCTTCTATTCAAACCACCTCCTGTATGTAAATAAGTATTCTCTGCCACAGGATACCAAGAAGCCATTTGGTTGCAAATTCTAAAGTCTAAATTACAATAACAAGATACCACCATTTGGTGGGCTTATTGAATTATCTGGGTTCATAAGGAAACGTGACACAAAGTTCTAGGAGTCTGTAGGTTGACTGCCCACACAATCGCTGTGTGTAATTTTCATTGCCAGGTAGTAATTTCTACAAATTCTTCAATTCCTGAATTATTGTTATGTTATGGTTAACTGATGATTCTATTCTTGTAACATTGGAGTTTTGAATTATTGCTTCGATTACCTGGTCAATAAATTGTAACGTTTGATTCTATTCTGACTGCCTCTAAGATTGCTTTCTCCCTAATAGATTAGTGGATTCGTATATTTCCGCAAGCCTGCGTCAGTTTTAGCGACGCCTAATAACCGGCATCATTTCAAGTCTACTTGGATGCAGAGGCGGGTAAATAATTCCGTTTAGGGACGGCGAATGCCGTCTGGTCAGACTAAACTCGGGTACGCCTATACCTCTGACTTTTGATTTAATGTTACTTTAAACAAGTACTTGACCAATCCAAAGCTATTACAAGTGTGGTACATTGATCTGCTAACATATCTAATAGTGGCCAAGAAACCTTTACTGAAGTAAACGATTGAACTAAAGTTCTGAGGGGGCTCCAAGGGGGTTATTCGATGTCTCTGTGTACGTGTGAATTAACGGCAAATCTTAGATACATAACCATAATTTACCTCTGATTGATGACCGGGCCTGACGAGATTGTGTCCGTGAGACCTGTGAAAAACAGGGCCTCTAAGCGATATAGATTCCCTACATCTGAGCGGAAAAATTATTAAAAAGAGCTGAAAAGAATAATCAATCATTCGTTCATATTTTAATGCACAGATATCATTAAAACCTTTTCATTTATGGAGTCAGATGAAATAACGAGATAAAATATATAAGAAAGTGTTCCATTTAATCTTGTGTCGTGAAAAAGGAAAGACAGTAATACGCAAAAGGCCTCACCCGCTGAACGACTGCCGTCATTGGGTCGATCGAGCCGGGCCTTACAGTGGTGACCCCGACGTGATCTCGCACAGACGAGAATGTCATTCCAGCCGCGACATTCAACTTGAACTCTCCTTGGGACATGAGGTTTGATCTCCTTCTCATCAATATCCAGCTGCTGTGGTCGACTGCAGCGATCCCATGGAGACCAGATGAAAGGAAAGTGTCTGGGCCCACGTGCATCAGACTGGGCCAAAGGATTTCACTCACACACAACCTGAAATGTGGGAGGTGGGTGTGGAAATACTCCAAGGGGCCATCCACACAAAAAAATCAGTCGCACCAAAAGAGACAGTTACATGGCCTCCCGGATTAGTACCGGATCCAAATTGCACACCACAAATTTGTTGTAGTTCAGGTAACACCCACCCACCTACAAGAAACATTTCAGGACGCACTCGAGCACCAAAATTCATGCACAACCTCACTGCCTGGTATCAACTTAAAATAGATCCAGGTGACACAATAGGTAACATGTACACACTACACGAAAACAAAAACAATGGCATAGACCCAAAATTGTGCTACTATGTAAAAAATTTGGAACCTGCAACATATAGGTGCACACATACAGAAACACATAATGACACACATATGAGATTCACCGAGCTAATGTACGATCTCAAGTCGTACACACCTAACGAGCCAAAACCAAAAACTTTTGTCTGGACCAACCGAAAGGAAGGAATGTATTGTGTCGGGGAATGTTCGCATAGCATAGACAATTTCACCAATCCACACAACTGTTCATGGACTGTTAAGTACTGTTTTAATTTGACCACCTGTGGATACACTAAACCTAAAAAGTGTCCAGAATTGCACTCAATTCCTCCTGGTGGACTGATTAGAGGAAACATCAACAAGACTTTATTACATGATGTAAATTTGGTAATGACACATGTAACTTATAACTTTCCAATATACTCTCTGCCTATACAAAACATTGTAATACTAATGATGAGTCGTATGCATGGCTACAGTCACGAATCGATGATTTAATTTCTGATTACAAAGACAGACTTGCCGTCCAAATTCCACCTGCTCGCTCAAAACGAGACCTGCTCAGCAGTATAGCCGGCCTGTTCGGATCAATTAATTCAGCAGCCAACACTTATAAAATAACCAAACAATCTCAATTCTCCACATGGTTGACAGATCAGACGGCCACTGGTTTCCAACACATCACCAATAGCAATGATAATATTATCAAAGCGGTTCGTTCCGAGGCGCAGGCGCTTCTAACGATCAGCCACACATTGTCCAATCAGACCCGTACCATCGAACGTGACTTAGCCTGCAGATCATATGCACAAGATTTATTCACTGCAACAAGACAGGAAATTTTAGATCTTCGTCTTCACAAGACCCCGAGACATGTTTTGAACGATTTAATTGAGGTTTTAGATTTACATAGATGGTTCTCTTCGGAAAAAATGAAAAATGTAAAGTATTCAGAATTATTATCCACAATTATGATGTATACTGGAAACGAATGTATTGGTTGCATTGGATTTTTTGCCACTTTTCCTTTAATCCACCCAGATCAAGTTTATCCAAATTCCACTAATATTTGATCCATTGGCATGGTAGTTAAAGATCAGGTAATTAAATGGGATCACCTCACTGGATATATGACGTTGAAGGGTACTGAGACCTTATTTACCAGTCGCACTTGTTGTCATGAAACTCACAATTATGTTGTCTGTACATGTAACACATTACAACCTTTCTCTCCCAATGATAGCAAACTCATAAATGTTGAATCTTTGCATGGCCATTCAAATGCTATTCAGGTGTTTCATACACAGTGGTGTGTCATCAGTGAGATTAATTCGTTCACATATGGAGGACTGACCTGTCCTGCTGATCACTCATTTTGCTTGGAAGTGACAGAGGACTTTTCTATGGGCCAGATCGACATCCTCGGAAGGATGCCAAAGGACGCAGAGGTCTCCCCATGGTGGGACGACACCTTTTATGAACACGGAACACAAGCCTTGATCGACACGATGGACCTGGTACAGAACGTCATCCTCCAAACAGAGTACCACCTTTCTCAAGCGCAAGTGGAGACAAACTTGGCGCGAAAGACTGCACAGATTCTGTCTAGCTCATCTACCCGATCGGCACAGACTGCATATACCTGGTGGGACTGGGTACTTCGAGGTTGCGCAGTTGGAAGCGCACTCATCTTCTCCTTCACGCTATTCCAATGTTGCTATTTCCGACACCTCATCAGATCAGTAAAAGCATCCACCAACACTATCCTAACCCTCAGCCCCTTAAAACTGCCCACCTTGCAACGACTGAAGTGACACTGCAGGAAACCCTGTGAGTGGCCCAAAACAGTGCCAAAGGGAGGAACTGTAAGCCTGGTGCCAGTATGTCTGCCCCCCCCCCCCCTCGAGAGGACAAAAAGGCCCTCCTGAGAATTAACAAAAACTATCTCTTGCATATGTAACAGCAGCATCCGAGACGCAACACACAGTGTAGTTCACACCCTGTACTTACGGTCTCATCATCTTCCCTTGCTCCCCCTTATCTTCCCACCTCTCCTCCTCACCTAGAACTCACTGAAAACCCATGCAATGTAATGTATGTACAAAAAAGTAACTATACATGTTTGATATCATTTGAAATGTCTCAGTACGCCTGGTAAAATGGTCTCATTCTCCCAATCATAATGAAAAGCTAAAAGAAGTTCTAAAGTATGAGAAGTGTAGTGTACAACTTAAAGGTGTGCCCTCCCCCTGATCTTCTATTCAAACCACCTCCTGTAAGTAAATAAGTATTCTCTGCCACAGGATACCAAGAAGCCATTTGGTTGCAAATTCTAAAGTCTAATTATAATAACAAGATATCACCATTTGGTGGGCTTATTGAATTATCTGGGTTTATAAGGAAACGTGACACAAAGTTCTAGGCGTCTGTAGGTTGACTGCCCACACAATCGCTGTGTGTAATTTTCATTGCCAGGTAGTAATTTCTACAAATTCTTCAATTCCTGAATTATTGTTATGTTATGGTTAACTGATGATTCTATTCTTGTAACATTGGAGTTTTGAATTATTGCTTCGATTACCTGGTCAATAAATTGTAACGTTTGATTCTATTCTGACTGCCTCTAAGATTGCTTTCTCCCTAATAGATCAGTGGATTCGTATGTTTCCGCAAGCCTGCGTCAGTTTTAGCGACGGCTAATAACCGGCATCATTTCAAGTCTACTTGGATGCAGAGGCGGGTAAATAATTCCGTTTAGGGACGGCAAATGCCGTCTGGTCAGACTAAACTCGGGTACGCCTATACCTCTGACTTTTGATTTAATGTTACTTTAAACAAGTACTTGACCAATCCAAAGCTATTACAAGTGTGGTACATTGATCTGCTAACATATCTAATAGTGGCCAAGAAACCTTTACTGAAGTAAACGATTGAACTAAAGTTCTGAGGGGGCTCCAAGGGGGTTATTCGATGTCTCTGTGTACGTGTGAATTAACGGCAAATCTTAGATACATAACCATAATTTACCTCTGATTGATGACTGGGCCTGACGAGATTGTGTCTGTGAGACCTGTGAAAAACAGGGCCTCTAAGCGATATAGTTTCCCTACATCTGAGCGGATAAAGTATTAAAAAGAGCTGAAAAGAATAATCAATCATTCGTTCATATTTTAATGATGCACAGATATCATTAAAACCTTTTCATTTATGGAGTCAGATGAAATAACGAGATAAAATATATAAGAAAAAGTGTTCCATTTAATCTTGTTGTGTCGTGAAAAAGGAAAGACAGTAATACGCAAAAGGCCTTCACCCGCTGAACGACTGCCGTCATTGGGCCGATCGAGCCGGGCCTTACACTGTCTTCACTTTCATCTTCGGAATCTATGTATAGATCACTAACGGTAGTTATTCAATCTTTGAGGGGTTCTCTAGGTGTGGTGAATGAACCAGATGCAAAATCCACCTCTGGCACACACTCATCCTTATCCAGAGCTGCTTGCCTTGCCATCATGTATCAACTGTTTTCAAACAACTGAAGAGTCAGAGTTCCTGTTCGGGTGCCATTTATATAACCGTTACCTTGCCCTCACAAAAGTGTTTTATAGGGAGGGAACCACTAACTATATTTTGTCTAAGACACAACAGGAAACATCAATAGGCAAGTTAGCTCCATATATTGCAAGCATTGACCAAAACCTGTGATCTATGAAGAAAATAAATAAATGCTTCTCATTTACCTCTTTCTTTTGTCTTTCAAACACCTTAATAAACAATACAAAAAAAGACATATTTCACCAACAATAACTCCGAACAACATAGAAGTCAAAATCTTATCTGTTATATGTGATGAAGATGACAATGATACTGATGTTGAATGTTCATTCCCCACAGGTATAGACAATGTCCATGAAAACCCATGTCCAAAATTATCATCCAAAAATGTCCCTAGTGCAACATGTAATCCTTTAATAATAATAAATTTTATTTTCTATAGCGCCCTTAAATGAAGATCTCAAAGCGCTTTACAACAACAAATAAAACCATACACAATAACAATCAAAAACACTACAAATAAAACAATTGTTTAATTAAAAGCTACCCTAAAAAAATGAGTTTTAAGGCGAGATTTAAAAGTGCTAAGAGTTTTAGCTTGCCTTATCTCAATCGGTAAAGAATTCCAGTTTTGGAGCTAATGAAGAAAAAGCCCTGTCGCCCATCGATCTTAAATGAGTTAAAGGAACAGTTAGAAGGCCAGTTTCAGATGAGCGAAGGTCACGTGTTGGAGTATAAGGAATTAAAAGCTCAGACAAATATTGAGGTGCCAACCCATGTAAAGCCTTGTAAGTAAGCATCAAAATTTTAAAATCAACCCTAAAACTAACAGGAAGCCAATTTAAAGACTCCAAGACCGGTGTAATATGATCTCTCATCCTAGTTCTAGTAAGGATTCTAGCAGCCGAGTTTTGCACTACCTGCAATTTGTTTAGGGTAGCTTTTGACGCCCCAGCCAACAAGGCATTACAATAATCAATCCGGGTAAATACAAAAGTGTTAATCAACCTCTCAGCAACAGGAAAGGACAGCATTGGACGTAGTCTGGCAATATTTCTAAGATGAAAAAAAAATATGTTTTAACAGTGCCTTGAACATGTGGCTCAAAAGTTAGATTGGAGTCGAAAATAACCCCCAAATTCTTTAATTTTGTTTAAACTTCATAATTGAACCATCAACGGACAAAGTAATCGACCCAGCTTTACGTAATTGGTGGGGTGAACCAATGAGCATAACCTCAGTTTTTTCCACTGTTAAGACAAAGAAAATTGTGTGACATCCATTCTTTTATCTTAGAAATACATGTGGAAAGAAAATCAACAGACACAGTATCATTTGGTTTAGTATGCATGTAAATCTGAGTATCATCTGCATAAAGGTGAAATTTTAGACCAAGAGATCTCAAAAGCTGACCAAGTGTAAAAATATAGATGTTAAAAAGCAAGGGGCCCAAAATTGATCCCTGAGGGACTCCAGATTGCACAACACCAATTTTAGACCTAAAACCACCCATGGAAACAAATTGCTTACGATCAGAGAGGTAGGACCTAAACCAATTTAGTGCAATATCAGAGACCCCAAAGTCAGTTTCTAGTCGAGTAATTAAAACCAAATGATCTACAGTGTCAAAAGCGGCACTGAGATCAAGAAGGATCAAGATAGAAAAATAACCAGAATCTGAAGCAATTAACAAATCATTAGTAACCTTAAACAGTGCTGTTTCAGTACAACAGAATTTGCGGAAGCCAGATTGCAAAGGTTCAAAAAGATTGTTTTCAGTCAAATGAGAAATTAACTGAGAAGCAACCACTCGCTCCAGAATTTTAACAAGAAAAGGAAGATTGGATATGGGACGAAAATTTGAAAGGTTTTCATAATCAACATTTGTCTTCTTTGGTACTGGGGTAACTGCAGCAATTTTAAAACTTGGAGGGACAACCCCAGTACACAAAGAGTCGTTTATAATGCTCAAAACAACAGGACACAAGGAAGCAAAACATGACTGAAACAGACTAGTAGGTATGGGATCAAGTAAAGAAGTGACTGGCTTCATTTGAGAAACCACCTTTTGAAGGGAGTATGAATCAAGTGTACAAAAATGTGAAAAAACAGTACCAGAATAAGAAACATTAACAGAAGGGGACGACAATGAAATAGAAGCACAAATACCCTTGCGTACATTATCAATCTTAGTAGCAAAAAAGTCAAGAAACTTATTACAAAGGTGAGTTGAAGCAGTAACATGTAAAGAACTATTACACTTTAGCAATTTGTTAATAGAGTTAAACAGTTGTCTCGGATTTCTTTGGTTGTCATCAATCATCTTAGAAAAATAATCCGATCTAGCAGAAACAATTCTAACCTTATACTCTTGTAAACAATCTTTCCAAGCTTCATAATTAACAGTCAAACCAGAAAGACGCCACTTTCGCTCCATTTTACGACAAGATGTCTTCATCATACGCAAATCGTCATTATACCAAGGAGCAGGACGTACAAATGAAACAGAGCGTGACTTTTGAGGAGCAAAAGTATCCAGGCCAGACAAGAGAACAGGATTTAACATAGAAACCTTTGTCTCTAATGGATCAAATTAAGAGAAACTACTTAATGAGGAATCAATGAAAACAGAAAAATCAGAAAGCTCAATTGATCTCCATTTCCGATATGTCATAATACGAGAAGAGGAGATATAGGCACCAGGTAAATACAGATCAAAAAAGATTGCCAGATGATCAGACAATCCTTAGTCAACAGTAGACAACTGAGACACAAGAGAACCACTTGAAATCACCAGGTCTAAAATATGTCCTTTGTTATGTGTAAAACAGTCAACAAACTGATTCAAGTCAAAGCACTCCAGTAAAGACAAAAAGTCTTTTGTTAGTGTGGAATCTTTTTTGTCCATGTGGATGTTAAAATCCCCCTGAATAAGAGTTCTCTCAAATTTGAGGCACAAAAAGGACAACAGCTCTGCAAATTCAGATAAAAAGTCTTTGTTTGCCTTAGGAGGCCGGTAGACTATAACTATAGCAGTAGAAAAAGACTCAGAAATAGTCAGAACGAGACATTCAAATGAATTAAACAAAGCAGCAACTACGGGACTTAAACTGTATTGTTGATTATACAACACAATGATACCCCCACCTCTACCAGAGGATCGCGGGAGATCAAATAACCCGTAGCCAGCAGGAGTAAGTTCATTAAAAAGAAGACCATCCGACTGCTTGTGCCATGTTTCAACCAGACATAGAATGTCCAGTTTTTTTTCACTATAATGTCAGATAAAATCACAGCTTTGTTGTTAACAGAACGAGCATTAAAAAACGCCGATTTCAACAGGCGCGGGGACTCAGAAAATGCCAGAGAGATCACTTTTTGTATAGGCACAGACAAGTTGTTATAGTTAATCCCAGCAGGTCTGTACAGCAGCCTTTGAGGTTTACGAAAAAATGTGGGATAGGAGACAACATCAGATGACAGATGTGCAAAACTGCGCCTTGAAGAGCGATGGATGTAGCGTTTACGACGAAGAATTCCAGCATCTCCACAGATGTCCTTTGTCAAATAAAAGTTCCGACAGCTTAGAAGCTGTGTACCTTAAGGCCATGCAGGTGGAATCCACACTAACAGCAGCCTCGCAGCAGTGTAAATCCAAATCAGGGCAACAGGAAAGTTGGTTCCAGTAACAGATACTCAGAAATAGGAGCAATAATCCAACGCGTGAATCGTAGTTCCACATCTCCGTAAAGCAAGACGACACAATGGTCTTCTAAGCTCCAAAACCGTTTATCACACAAAAGTATCAGCAGTAGTAGTGAATAATAAAACAAACAAAACATTACATTTAAATTCACTTTTGTGGCACAATCCGTTTCAAGGATCCACAACAGTTGAAAGCATCATTCATAGCCTCAAAGTCCTCTAATGATGCAGGTCAAAAACAGGCATATGCATATGAGGATAAATCCCACAGAATGTGGAGTCCTTCTAAATAAAATTAAATAAATCATATCAGCAAAATAACTATACACAAATTACTCAGAAACATTACATCAATAGAAAAGAGGAAACAATGCTTACTTCAGATTGAGCATAAAACTCAAGGTTCCTCAATCAGGACAAGTGATCTTTTGGAGCCATAAGCCATGCTTACTTCCCTCCATTACAAATCTGACTTCTAATACTCCCTAGACCCATTTTATACCTGAGAACATAGCTCCATGTTGCCCCCTCATGGTGGGTAGTACAATTACAAAAAAACATGCTAACAGGTTTGTGACTGTTACAGAGTTACCTATGAAAGAGAACACATTACACATGACAAGATAATGATTAACTCAAAGAATGAATCACAGATTCCCAAAGCCCTTAATATAACTTTTTCCCCCAAAATCTTAGTTTCTGCTCACCTTACAGTTACCAACACTGCAGAAATATGGAATTATGATATTTATTAGTAATGTCACTGTTCTTATAAAGCTATTCATATTAAATACTGGGGTATTATAAAGGAAGTAAGCCACTTTTATAGAGATTGTTTTAGTTTAACATATTTAAGATATTTTTCATTACAAACACTATAATTTATTATTATTATTATTATTATTATTATTATTAGTCTTGTTATTGTGGAATCCACAAAGCCATGGTAATAAGGAGAATAAGTGAAGAGCTCTTTTCCAAAACGCGATAAACGCCAAAAAAAAAAAAAAAATGAGTTCGTCATGCCATTTTGCTGTGTACTGACCCTATTCACTGCTCCATCAATGTTTCATGCCAAATCGCTATATTTCCTTATTTAAAATGTACCTCACTCTCCTGACCTCACAAAGAGGTGCTCTAGCGACTGACGCTAAAAGCTGTAGCCTTTGGCGTTCCATGTTAGAGCGCCTGCCTCCCGCGCTGGAAACCCAGCGTCTCTTCTTCCTGAGACGGCTGAGGAAGTTTGGAACGAGCCCCAGAATCCTCAGGTCCTTCTACACCTGCACTGTGGAGAGCATCCTGACCGGCTGTATCACCGCCTGGTTTGGAAACAGCACCGCTGGCAACCGCAGGGCTCTGCAAAGGGTCGTGCGAACTGCCCGCCACATTGTTGGAGGTGAGCTTCCCTCCCTCCAGGACATCTACACCAGGCGGTGTACAAGGAAAGCCCGGAGGATTATCAAAGACTCCAGCCACCCGTCCCACAGACTGCTCTCTCTGTTGCCCTCAGGGCGACGTTTCCGCAGCATCCGATCCCGCACTAGCCGACTGAGGGACAGCTTTTTCCCTCAGGCTATCAGGCTAATGAACAGTCACAAATAACTCACCTACATCACACTCCCACTCACACAACATGCCATGCACTGCACTTTAACACCGTTCAACTGGACTACACGCACACACTGCACTAATCACAACCTATCTGCTATCACTGGACACCATACAATGCACATCCACGACACTGCATATGCATAATCTGTTGCACCTTTGCACATCTATCTGCTGCTCAACCAACCAATCTGCTGTTAATTTATAATCTGTTGCACCTCACATTATTACTATGCATAGACTACATTATGTATAGATACTGTACATAATGCAGATGTGCCCATACGGTGTATAATATGTCGTTGATAATTAAGTATGTCTTTATAGTACACTATGTGTACTGAGTATATGTATGTGTATTTTGCACATTGTCTTCTGTACAGTCTGTAAATATGTACTGTCCATATGTAAATTGCTGTTGCTTTTTTGCACTGTCTGTCCATATGTAAATTGCTGTTGTTGTTTTTTTGCACTGTCTGGAGCACTGTAAATGCTCCAGTGCAGTTTTTTTGCACTGTCTGTCCATATGTAAATTGTCTGTTGTTTTTTTTTGCACTGTCTGTCCATAGGTAAATTGTCTGTTGTTTTTCTGCACTGTCTGGAGCACGCTCATAAGAATTTCACTCACCAAGGCACTTGTGCTGTGGTGATGTGACAATAAAAGTGATTTGATTTTGATTTGATTTGACCCGGGTTCGAGACCCGCTCGGTGTGATGGTGCAGACCCGGGGGGGTTTAACAATCATTGTTTAACATGTTCAGACTGAGCCAACTGACCATTTTAACATGATAAATTGAATATTAACAAAATGTATGGGTCTAGGTAAAAAAATGTCAATTTCATGAAAACTATTCAAATGGATTTATAGCGTTTTGGAAAAGTGCTCTTCAAGTTTAGTCTGATTCATGATCTTTCTAATATTACAGTTAACTCTGGATTCAAGAATTACAGTTGTTTTTCATGAAGGCAACAACAAAAGATAATTAAATACTTCTAATTAACTGTAATTCAAGTATTACTTCAAATCAAATCACGTTTATTGTCACATCACCACAGCACAAGTGCCTTGGTGAGTGAAATTCTTACGAGCGTGCACCAGACAGTGCAAAAACAACAACAAAACACAACAATTTAAATATGGACAGTACATATTTACAGACTGTACAGAAGACAATGTGCAAAATACACATACATATACTCAGTACACACAGTGTATTATAAGGACATACTTAGTTACCAATACACATTATACACCGTATGTACACGTCTGCATTATGTACACATCTATGCATTGTAATATGTGAAGGTGCAACAGATTATACATTTACAGTAGATTGGTTGTGCAACAGATAGTTGTGCAAGGTGCAACAGATTATGCATATGCAATGTCATGGGTGTGTTTGTATGGTGTCCAGTGATAGCAGATGTGTTAGTGCAGTGTGTGTGTGTAGTCCGGTAGAACTGTGTTAAAGTGCAGTGCATTGCATGTTGTGTGGGTGGGAGTGTAATGTAGGGTGAATTAGTTCTGACTGTTCATTAGCCTGATAGTCTGAGGGAAAAAGCTGTCCCTCAGTCGGCTAATGCGGGATCGGATGCTGCGGAGACGTCTCCCTGAGGGCAGCAGAGAGAGCAGTCTGTGGGACGGGTGGCTGGAGTCTTTGATAATCCTCCGGGCTTTCCTTGTACACCGCCTGGTGTAGATGTCCTGGAGGGAGGGAAGCTTACCTCCAACAATGTGGCGGGCAGTTCGCGCGACCCTTTGCAGAGCCCTGCGGTTGCCAGCGGTGCTGTTTCCAAACAAGGCGGTGATGCAGCCGGTCAGGATGCTCTCCACAGTGCAGGTGTAGAAGTATCTGAGGATGCTGGGGCTCGTTCCAAACTTCCTCAGCCTTCTCAGGAAGAAGACGCACTGATGTGCTTTCTTCAGCACTGCATCTGTGTGAGCAGACCATGTGAGATCCTCGGTGATGTGAACGCCGAGGAACTTAAAGTTGTTTACCCGCTCCACTGGTGTCTTGTCGATAGTGATGGGTGTGTGTTCTCTGCTCTGTCTTCTGTAATCCACCACCAGCTCCTTGGTCTTGTCGATGTTGAGTGAGAGGTGGTTCTCCTGACACCATTTAGTCAGGGTACTCACCTCCTCTCTGTAGGCCGTCTCACCATTGTCGGTGATCAGGCCTATCACCGTTGTGTCATCGGCAAATTTGGCGATGACGTTGGAGCTGTGTGTTGCTGTACAGTCATGTGTGTACAGGGAGTACAGGAGTGGGCTGATGACGCAGCCCTGCGGAGCACCAGGGTTGCGGACCAGGGGAGGTGAGGTGTTCTTGCCCATTCTGACCACCTGACTTCTGCCTGTCAGGAAGTCCAGGATCCAGCTGCACAGAGATCTGTTCAGTCCCAGAGTCTGGAGCTTCGCAACCAGTGTGGAAGGCACTATGGTGTTAAATGCCGAACTATAATTCACGAACAGCATCCTCACATAGGTGTTCTTATTTTCCAGGTGGGAGAGAGCAGTGTGCAGGGTGAAGGCAATAGCATCATCTGTGGAATGGTTACTGCGGTATGCAAATTGTAGTGGGTCCAGTGAAGCAGGCAGCACAGAGCAAATGTAGTCTCTGACGAGCTTCTCAAAAAACTTGCTGAAGATGTGGGTCAGAGCAACGGGCCTCCAGTCATTCAAGCATGTGATTTTATTTTTCTTTGGTATGGGCACAATGGTGGATTTTTTGAAGCATGAGGGAACCACAGACAGAGAGAGGGACAGATTGAAAATGTCTGTAAAAACTCCGGCTAGCTGGAAAGCGCATGCTTTGAGCACACGGCCTGGTATGCCATCCGGGCCCACGGCTTTACGGATGTTCACCCGTTTGAAGGATCGGGTTACATCCACGACAGAAAGGGAGAGTGGACTGACCTCTTCTGCGGCAGATGTGGGAGCGTTCTCTGTGTGGGCGGTGTTATCAGCCTCGAAACGAGCATACAAAGTGTTGAGCTCATCCGGTAGAGAGGCGGCAATGTTCACAGTAGCTGGTTTATTCCCTTTGAAGCCTGTGATGTTGTTGATGCCCTGCTACATGCTTCTTGGGTTGTTGTTGTTGTTGAAATGTTCTTCAACTTTGTTTTTATATTGTCATTTGGCTGCTTTGATGGATCTCCTGAGATCGTAACTGGCTTGTTTCCGATCGTCAGTGTTTACGGATTTAAAGGCAGATGTCCGCGCTGACAAGGCTGATCAAACATCGCTGTTAATCCACGGTTTTTGGTTGGGGTAGATGCGGATTGTTTTGGTCAGAACTACATCTATACACTTCCTGATGAAACATGTTACAGAATCTGAATACGCCTCTATGTCGTCATCAGATGCTGCCCGGAACATGTCCCAGTCCACGTGGTTAAAACAGTCCTGTAGTATAGCGTCCGATTGGTCTGACCAACATTGTATTGTCCTGAGGGCGGGTGCTTCACGTTTCAGTTTCTGCCTATAAGCAGGTAGGATTAGAACGGAGGAGTGATCCGATTTGCCAAAAGGTGGGCGGGGGAGGGACTTGTATGCGTCTCGGAAGGGGGAGTAACAATGGTCGAGTATACGATCTCCACGCGTGTTGATGGTGATATGTTGAAAGTATTTTGGAGCTATTGTTCTGAAGTTGGCTTTATTAAAGTCCCCCATAGTAATGAACGCTGCATCTGGGTTCGCGGTTTCCTGCTCACTTATATTCCGGTACAGTTCCCTGAGTGCCTGGTCTGCGTTGGCTTGGGGGGGATATAAACAGCTGTGATTATGATCACTGTAAATTCCCTCGATAGCCAGAATGGTCGACACAAAAGCGTATGAAATTCCAGATCAGGGGAGCAGAAGGATTTAATAGAGTGTATGTTCCTTTCGTCACACCACGAGTTGTTGATATAGAAACAAACACCCCCGCCTCTGCTTTTCCCTGTGAGCTCTTCCATTCGGTCCGAGCGATGCACGGAGAAGCCCGTGAGCTTGATGGCTGAGTCTGGAACCATAGCAGACATCCAGGTTTCTGTGAGGCAAATAACACAGCAGTCCCTTGTTTCTCATTGGTATGAGATGCGCACCCGCAGTTCGCAGAGTTTGTTATCCAGTGACTGAACGTTAGCCAGCAAAATGGTTGGGAGAGGGGGTCGGAAGGCATGGCGTCTCAGTCTGACGAGAACGCCAGCTCTCTTTCCTCTTTTTCGGCGTCGGCGCCGTTTCCTCGGTTGCGCGACCCAGACAAAGGGCTCTGATGCCGTGTCTGTGAACAATCCACCGGCATTCAAGAACTCAAAGTCCGGTTTGCGTTGCGCGACGGAGGAACCAATGTTTGAAAGCGTGTCTCTGTCATAGACAGTTATACTAATGTAACGGATGTGTATGGCCGTGGAGTCAATGTAAACCTCACTCCCCTGACCTCAAAAAGAGGCGCTCTAGCAACTGACGTTAGAGGCTGTAGCCTTTGGCGTTCCTTGTTAGAGCGCCCGCCTCCCACGCCGGAATCCCGGGTTCGAGACCCGCTCGGCACTAGATACGAGTTTGGACCGTGCGGACCCGGGAGGGGGTGTTACACTAACAACATCTAACACGTAAAACAACAAAAAAACTAATTAAACATACAAAAAACTGCAAAGTTTTCCCGGAGCTCGCAACACGGCGGCCATTCTCGGCGCCATCTTGGGAATTGTATAATGTAATATTAATGTTGTTAAGTGCATTTACAGTATCGTGTTCGGCCAGGAATCTTGGGGGGATCCTTGATGATCAGCTGGGTTTTAAAGATCATACAGCACAATATTGCAGGTTCATCAGGAAGATCAGACCCTTCCTAACAGAGCATGCCACACAGCTTCTCGTCCAGGCCCTTGTCATTTCTAAGCTGGACTACTGCAATGCTCTTCTGGCTGGAGCTCCAACATGTGCAATCAGACCTCTGCAAATAATTCAAAATACAACAGCATGTCTTGTTTTCAGTGAATGTTAGAGCATCATGCTCTTCCAGTTAAGGTATTTATTTAGAAATGTCATTTTACAATAAATCTAATTAAAATAATATTAATACAATTCTTAGGTTAAAATTGTAATTATTTTCTGTGCCCTAGAACAGGCATAAAAAAAGTTTTTTTTCCCCCATGCTATCTCCAGCTGAAAGGGTTACTCCACCCCAAAATGAATATTCTGTCATTAATTACTCACCAAACTTGCTTCATTCATCTTCAGAACACAATTTAAGATATTTTGGATGCATTCTGAGAGCTATCTGACCCTCCCATAGACAGCAATGGAATTAACACAATCAAGGTCCAGAAAAGTAGCAAGGAGATCGGTAAAATAATCCATGTGACATCAGAGATTCAACTGTAATTTAATGAAGCTACGAGAATACTTTTTGTGTGCAAGGAAAACAAGAATAACAACTTCATTCAACAATTTGTTTCCTCTGCGTCACCCTAGCGCCATTTTGGAGATTTAAAAATAAATAAATGTAATCTATTTCCTACTCACTTTTGCTTGTGTGAATGTTCCTTGGCTGTGACGACCTGGGTGTGCGAGTGAGTTGGCACCACCTACTCTGGTTCTCCATTACGGTAAATGCTGAGATCCAGAGGCTTTTTCAAGTGGTGCCAGGCCCACGTACCCTCACTCTGGCAGGCATGAGAGTAGGTTGACGCCCACTACCCCACCATTAAAGCAAACTGCCTGATTGTTTCTGCCTGAAATACATTGTCTGTATTTGCAAAGTTGAATTCCCAAGCATCATGTAAGCAGAATAAGTAATTTTATACAAATAAGTTTACATAAATAGTAATTTTATAATAATTACAGTTAACTTATAGCATTTTCAAACATGGCAGGCATAGCTGAACTTCAGTTGAACAGACAAACATAAATGAATGTATGGGCAGGCATTATTCATTGCTAAAGCTACAGTAAACACACTGTGACATTTATAAGATGGCAAAGGTCAGGAAAAATACTTTTGTTATGATGAAAAAATAAACAGTTGTCATGAGATCGCAAAGAAAACCAGTCTTTATATAAGATGTAATGAAAACATGATTTCTCTTTATTTTATTAAAGCATTCAAGGTTTCTTTATTCGTCACATAATAAATTATGTAAAATACAGGGTATAATCAGAAGTGAAATGTAAATCAAATCAGGTCCGCTCAGTGGACAGTGCAAAATAATAAAAATAAAAATTATATGAAAGTAACACAACACAAGAGCATATATATAGTTAAAAAAAGAGAAATAAAGAGTAAAATGTGCAATAGAATAAAAAGTGCAAAAACAGTATATTGGGACTTAATAAATATTAATATGAACAGAGGGATGTGCAAGAGGGATGTGCAAATGGGTTGTACCGGGTATGTACACATAGCAGCAATACGGATGATGAGAATATGAATGTTTTACATTTAATAATGAGTCTTGTGTTTATGAAACTGGGTTTGTGTTAAGGAGCCTGATGGCCTGAGGGAAGAAGCTCCTCCTCAGTCTCTCAGTTTTTGCCATCATGCTCCTGAAGCGCTTGCCAGATGGCAATAAACAGAAAAGATGGTTACCAGGGTGAGTTGAGTCTTTGAGGATTTTAGCAGCCCTGCTTCTGCAGCGTTTGAGGTAGATGTCCTGCAGAGAGGGGAGAGCAGACCCTGATATGCGCTCAGCTAAGCGCACGACTCTCTGCATAGCTTTGCAGTCCTGGTTTGAGGAATTACCATACCACACTGAGATGCACTGAGTCAATACACTTTCTATGGCCCCTGAGTAGAAAGTTTTCAGGATTGTTGGTGAGACCCTGAATTTCCTCAGCTGTTGCAGATGGTACAGTCTTTGCCTGGGTTTCTTAACCTGAGTCTGAATGTGTGTAGTCCATGTCAGGTCCTCGGAGATGTTTACACCGAGGTACTTGAAGCTACTCACCCTCTCCACAGGGGTCCCACTGATCATAAGAGGAGTGTAGGGCCGCTGTTGTCTCTTCCTGAAGTGTACAATCAGCTCTTTAGTTTTGCTCACGTTCAGAGAGAGACAGTTGTCCTGGCACCATGATGTCTCTCCACCTCATCCAAGTATGCGGCCTCATCATTGTTGTTAATGAGGCCCAGAACCACAGTATCATCAGCAAATTTAATGATAGAAGTGGAGCTGTGAGAGGACACGCAGTCGTGGGTGTATAGAGAGTAGAACAGGGGGCTCAAGACACAGCCATGTGGGGCTCCTACATTCAGGGTGATGGAGTTGGAGGTGAACTGGCCGACTTCTTGAGGTGAGGAAATCTTGAATCCAGTCACAGAGTGAAGTGTTTAGGACAAGGTCTGAGAGTTTGACAGCTAGATTGGTGGGGACTATAGTGTTGAAAGCTGAGCTATAGTCAATGAATAGCAGCCTGACATAGTTGCCATTTGTGCTGTCAATGTGTGAGAGGGACGAGTGCAGGACCTGGGAGATGGCATCATCAGTAGACCTATTTGGCCGATAGGCAAACTGAAGAGGGTCCAAAGTAGCAGGGATGGAGGAGCAAATGTGTTTCTTTAATAGTCTCTCAAAAACCTTCATGACTGTCGATGTGAGGGCAACTGGACCCTCAGGCAAGAGGGTTTACTGTTCTTAGGCACAGGGATTATGACAGAATTTTTAAAGGAGGTGGGAACAACAGAGGTAGCGAGGGACTCATTAAATATGGATGTAAACAAACCAGCAAGCTGATCAGCACAGGACCTCAGAACGCGGCCAGCAATCCCATCAGGTCCTGCTACTTTCCTGACGTTCACTCTCCTTAGTTTCCTCCAAACCTCGTCCTCTGACAGGGTATATACATGATCGCTGCTCTGTCTACTGCTTCCTGACGCACTGACCAGCAGAGTCGCGCCGCCGCCATTGCATTCAAAGCGGCCGTAGAAGGTGTTTAGTTCTTCGGCCAGCAACGGATCTGCTCTCACCTCTGCGGAGGATTTATTTCCAGAGGAACAGATGGTCTTCAGTCCCTGCCACATGCGTCGAGAGTCATTGAGCTGGAAATGAGACTCAATTCTCTCCCTGTACCGGCGTTTAGCAGCTCTAACTGCCCGTCGGAGAGTGTAGCACGATGCCTTGTACTCACTCATGTTTCCTGACAAAATACCGGCATTGTGTGTGGCAGTACGATGGTTAACCGCATCACGGATTGTTCTGTCCACCCACGGTTTCTGATTTGAGAATGTCCTTGTTTTTACCGTTTCAGTGGCCTGTTCGGTTAGCGTGTTGACAAAGCTCAATGCTCTAATTCTTTATTATGAGAGTTTCCAGGGGAAAAACAGACATAACCACTATTTGAAGTGCAGTCAGAGAAGTTCACAATCTCAAAACAGTTCCTTTACAACATTCATAAAACAGTTATTTTTTCATGTCCATGACAATCCTTTATCAGCTAATCTCTCAGAGAAAACCTCCCTCATACCAAAATAAATGAATCTAGAAATATATTCCCTCCTGTGGAATTACAAATTGTATTTAAATGTTTAATTTAGATTCTTATTCCTGACTCAATGTATAACTGTGCTTTGTCTCAATCAAGTCATGTTGATTGGCAGAGATTCAAAGAACGCCTGGCCCAGACGTTGATTCAAAGAACCCCTGGCCAGACGTTGATTCGTTAGGGTGATTGGATTAGTGTCTATCTTTCGGAGACTTCCTGGCCCAGCGTGGAATCGCTAGGTTGATTGGATTAGTGTCTATGCATTTGAAAAACTATTATGTTGATGAGATTAGAACCACGGGAAGTTTGGTAAAAAAAACAACGCCTCCCTCAGTTGCATGCATTGTTTGAATTTGTCTTCACCTCCAAAAGTCCCTCCTCCAAAAATGCCTATAAGATACCATGTAAAGTTACTTAACCCTCTGGTTGTGTTCGGACTCCTGTCACACTTGTGGTGTTCCCGGTCAAAAATGACCGGACTCCAAACAACTGCTTATAAATCTGTCATTATGCTATATTATCACCAAATATTGGATTCAATCTTTTTGTCAACTTGTTTTCTTTCATTTAGGACTGGTTTTGTGTTTCTATTTGCATCTGATTAATCGTAAGCCTCATTTATCCGAAAGTAGGCACCTCATTTTTTGAGTGAAAAAAATCATTTTTTATGAATAATTTTCACAATATGAGATAAAAAATTATGAAAATTTGCACCGTTTCTCACACTAGTGTACTTTAATGTTTAATCTGGAGGTTTGGTTTTAAATGCTTTTATTTTGTACAAAAATGCAAAAAGTCACACTTGTGGTGTTCCCGGTCAAAAATGACCGGACTCCGATCAATTGCTTATAAATCTGGCATTATGTTATATTTTCACCAAATATTGGATTCAATATTTTTGTCAACTTGTTTTCTTTCATTTAGGACTGGTTTTGTGTTTCTATTTGCATCTGATTAATCGTAAGCCTCATTTATCCGAAAGTAGGCACCTAATTTTTTGAGTGAAAAAAGCATTTTTTATGAATAATTTTCACAATATGAGATAAAAAATTATGAAAATTTGCACTGTTTCTCACACTAGTGTACTTTAATGATTAATCGGGAAGTTTTCTTTTAAATGCTTTTATTTTGTACAAAATTGCAAAAAGTCACACTTGTGGTGTTCCCGGTCAAAAATGACCGGACTCCGATCAATTGCTTATAAATCTGTCATTATGCTATATTATCACCAAATATTGGATTCAATCTTTTTGTCAACTTGTTTTCTTTCATTTAGGACTGGTTTTGTGTTTCTATTTGCATCTGATTAATCGTAAGCCTCATTTATCTGAGAGTAGGTACCTCGTTTTTTGAGTGAAAAAAAGCATTTTTTATGAATAATATTCACAATATGAGTTAAAAAATTATGAAAATTTGCACTGTTTATCACACTAGTGTGCTTTAATGTTTAATCAGGAAGTTTTCTTTTAAATGCTTTAATTTTGTACAAAATTGCACAAAGTCACACTTGTCAAAAATGGCCGGCCATTGAAAGTGAATGGGGAAGAATGAAAGTAAGAGAAACAACTGGTGTTCAGGAGCATGTTGTGCTTACAAACATAAAGGCCTTGGACCTGTGCGTGTGTGAATGCATGTATACTCACGCTATCACACACACGCGCTCAAACTGCCTTGTCTTTAGCCTATTTTCTTTCATCACATATTCTAGACAAAACATTATGGCAGTAGGTTTTGAGGCTTTCATATTCTCACAGAGTAGACGAAAGTTTACAAATAAATGCTTTAGCACAGAGAGAGAGCATATAAATGCCTCACATCACCTTGCTTGTCATTCAGTCCGTGTCAGCGCAATGGTGAAGAAGCTGTCTTTACAAGAGGTTCTTGATCATATTACTGATCAAGAGAATAGCGAGGAAGAGACAACTGAAGATGAATCTTACAGTGAAGATGCATTGCAAGATATATTGGAAGAGGAAAACATCACTGAACAAGCTGAAAACCTTGCAACAACTGAAGAGGAGCAATCTTCTGATTTTGAGGGCCCAGCTGAAGTTGATGTAACATTCATGTTACCTGGTCATCATCTCCAACTGAGAAGAAAGGCAGATTATCCACAGAAAATGTCATAAAGATGACACCAGGGTTGACAAAATATGCCACATCCCGCATTGAAGACATAAAATCATGCTTCAACCTGTTTCTGGCAGAGCCTATTGAAAACATAGTCATATCCATGACTAATTTGGAGGGAAGACTGTGTTCCTGTGGCTCAGTGGTTAGAGCATTGCGTTAGCAGCGCAAAGGTTGTGAGTTCGATTCCTAGGGAACACACATACTGACAAAAAAATGTATAGCCTGAATGCACTGTAAGTCGCTTTGGATAAAAGCGTCTGCTAAATGCATAAATGTACAAGGAAAACTGGAATGAGGTAGATCGAACAGACATAGAGGCATACATAGGTCTCTTGATTCTGTGTGGGGTCTACAAGTCCAGAAATGAAAACGTCGCCAGTTTATGGGATGCAGACACAGGTCGGGCAAACATTTGCAAGGCACATGCAAAATTTATTTGTGAGTCATGTGAATAAGTTCACAAAATGACCAGTTGCACGGCACATACAAATGCTAGTGTCAGTCGCTTGCATGAGTTCAAACAACAACCAGGTGTGCGTTGATGTGGTTCTCTATATGGCAATGCCAATGTTTTTGTTTTTCTGTCACAATGGTCAGATTTGTTGTTCCATGATATTGTCTGTTTGACAGTGTCAGTGTGCAGGATATATATAACTGAAATATACCGTTTTGGCTTGTTGTTCCATGAAATGTTATAATGTAAAAAAAATCGAAATGTGTTCTTTCTTGTTTGTCACGATTTAACAGGGAACGGCATAAGTGTTGCTTTGCACCCCTTTTCAGAAAATAAAAGCATTTTAAAATAAAGGTCCTGCTTTTTGTGATCTTCCCCATTCACTTTCAATGGCCAGCCATTTTTGACAAGTGTGACTTTGTGCAATTTTGTACAAAATAAAAGCATTTAAAAGCAAACTTCCTGATTAATCATTAAAGTACACTAGTGTGAGAAACAGTGCAAATTTTCATAATTTTTTATCTCATATTGTGAAAATTATTCATAAAAAATGCTTTTTTCACTCAAAAAATGAGGTGCCTACTTTCGGATAAATGAGGCTTACGATTAATCAGATGCAAATAGAAACACAAAACCAGTCCTAAATGAAAGAAAACAAGTTGACAAAAAGATTAAATCCAATATTTGGTGATAATATAGCATAATGACAGATTTATAAGAAATTGATCGCAGTCCGGTCATTTTTGACCGGGAACACCACAAGTGTGACTTTTTGCAATTTTGTACAAAATAAAAGCATTTAAAAGCAAACCTCCTGATTAAACATTAAAGTACGCTAGTGTGAGAAACGGTGCAAATTTTCATAATTTTTTTATCTCATATTGTGAAAATTATTCATAAAAAAAGATTTTTTCACTCAAAAAACGAGGCACCTACTCTCAGATAAATGAGGCCTACGATTAATCAGATGCAAATAGAAACACAAAACCAGTCCTAAATGAAAGAAAACAAGTTGACAAAAAGATTGAATCCAATATTTGGTGATAATATAGCATAATGACAGATTTATAAGCAGTTGTTTGGAGTCCGGTCATTTTTGACCGGGAACACCACAAGTGTTACTAGGTTAAATAAAACCCACAAAAAATTACGAAATCTTTTAAAAAATTAATGAGAAGTACTTATACCCTATGTGAACAAAGTCAGTAAGTTTGAGTCCAATGCGATAACGTTAACTAGTATTTTCGGGAAAAAGAAAATCTTTTTCGGGTCAATTTGACCCGAACACAACCAGAGGGTTAAGATTGAGATTTCGATGACTACAGCTACCAACAGCTTGGGTTCGCAATAAAGAATCCTGCTGACGATCCAATCCGAAGTCTCCTGGTCTTCTCTTCTGAGTTTTCTACACTTTAGAAGAAAGCAGTTCACAATAGATGGTGCCGTGACCCGGATAGAGTTCCAGCGTCCTCACCTGAAAACTTCAAGCTCAAACAAAGATCTGCATCTTTTGGAATCCAGCGAAACTTCCAGCTGAACAAAGATTCCCAGACTGAATTTTTCTCTCAACCAAGGGTTGTGGTGAGTGCTGTCTCTAATCCAAAAGAACCTAAGACCAGTACAAATATTGTATCCTCTGTGCCGTCAGAGAAGAGTTAACATACATCTGTAGGGTTTGTTTAACTAAGTTATCCTCTAAAGTTTTTCTTTTAGAGATGAAAGTTATCCTCTGTTTCAGGCAGGGAAGATTTTGGCATTACGTGCTAAAAAGTAGTTATCCTCTGTTTCAGGCAGGGAAGATTTGGCATTACGTGCTAATAATTGGTTATCCTCTGTTTCAGGCAGGGAAGGTTAGCATTACGTGCTAATAATAAGTTATCCTCTGTTTCAGGCAGGGAAGATTTGGCATTACGTGCTAATAATTGGTTATCCTCTGTTTCAGGCAGGGAAGGTTAGCATTACGTGCTAATAATAAGTTATCCTCTGTTTCAGGCAGGGAAGATTTGGCATTACGTGCTAATAATTGGTTATCCTCTGTTTCAGGCAGGGAAGATTTGGCATTACGTGCTAAAAATAGGTTATCCTCTGTTTCAGGCAGGGAAGTTAAGTGTAAAGTGTTGGTAATTTGGAAAGTTAACAATAGTTAAGTTTTTTTTTTTTTACAAGTGTACCCTCTGTTGATCAGAGAAGTTTTTTTTGTTTTTTGTTTAGTGTTTGTTTGTGTGGTACAGAAGAAACTTACAAAATGGTTAGAAGGAATGCTAGGCTGATTCCAACCACAGAAAAGAGTGGTCTTGCGATTCCTTTTTGGTCAGATAGTGAATTCAAAACGCTGTTAGGGGAACAAATGGACCTAATAGTCACTGAAAAAGTTAGACAAGAACTAACGCAGAAATATGAGATTCATCCAGACAAGACTTGGTCGGTAGATGAGTGTAAAAAGGTACTAGGAGCAAGTATTCGTAAGAACAATGTGAAAGGCATTATCTGTTGTCACAGAGAATTCAATGTAACACTAGCTACACAACAGTCTCAGCGTAACTCAGAGCTAGAGAAACAGAACAATGAACTCCGTGCTAGAGTATCCACTTTGATTAAGAAATTGAACCTCAAGAAAGCTGCAGCAAAAACTGATGTGGAAGTTAGTCAGCCTGATAACCTTTACCCTGAGTTACAAGCGTTCTTTGAAACAGATGTAGCTCTCCAATCAGTAACTGATGTGCCTGTAAATTCGGTCAATGTGTGTGGTGCGAGGAGAAAATCTCAGGGAATTGAGGAAACTAATAGTGTTCCTCTCAATTCTTCTGTTGTGCAAATACAAACTGTTGCCAAAGCTTTATGTCCTAAAGATATAGAGAGACTATCTCAGAGTTTACCGTCAGCACGCACACATTTTTCTGAATTTAGAAGAACATTGATCAGTAAAATGCGTCTTTATGACATGTCGTTGGCAGAAGTCACGCAGCTGATGTCACAAATTTTAACTGAATCTGAATTCAACAGTTTTGAATCTGCTGTTACTTCTGAACTGCGAAATGCCAGTAAGGGTGATTTAAGAGAAGGTATTTTGAAAATCCTAAAGAATATCTTAGGACCCAAAATAGATTGGTCTAGAATTACTACCTGTGTGCAAAGGAAATAAGAAACTGTGAGTGAATATACTGAGAGATTTTGTCAGTCAGCTGTAATTTATAGTGGAATTGTTGATGACCCTGAAAGTGTGCTAGATGACAAGGGACCCCTGGTTCGTATCTGGTCAGATGGCCTTGTAGCCGAATACAGAAAAGCTTTACCATTCTTAGATCTAACTTGGTCTAACAGAATTCTCAGAAGTAACCTAGACAGGTTAGCTACATGGGAAAGAGATGCTGATGTCAAGGCAAAAGTAAGAGTAGCAGCAGCTATGTTTAACACAACGAAACAAGACAATAGATGGTCTAAAAGAGAAAGCAAATGCAAATACTGTGGAAAATTAGGACATTGGGAGAAAGAGTGTAGGAAGAAGTTGCAAGATCGTAAAAGGAATGCTATGCATAATTCTGCTCCTTTTCAGCCTGCACACAACCCTGAAGTAGTTCCGCCAGTGACCACTGAAACTGTAGGACAGCTAGTTCAGGCTCTTCTAAGAGCACAACAAGACCAGGAATAAAACTGATTGTTGGGGCTGTGAGTAGCTACCTTTCCCCTGTAATCCAACACAATGACCAAAGAATTTTTGTGAAAGGTAGCATAACAGAGAAAGAGATTGATTTTTTGCTTGATACAGGTGACACATGAGTTCATTAATTCAGAAATTACAGTAATTCCTACAAAATTGGCACAAGGTTTAAACATCCCATACAAGAAAACCAAACTTTGTTTAACTGGTGTAATAGGTGAAGATTCTTTTTTGTATGAAACTCCGCCCATAGAGGTACAATTTGGCCCAAAATCTCTGACTACAAAATTGCTATGCGCTCCATTAAATACAGGTGCAATTTTAGGCATGGATCTTCTGAGACAAATAAATCTAACTTTAGACATGTCCTCAGAATCTACTAGCATACAAATTTCCTCAGCACAGATTTCTACCAATAATGCAACCCCTCCCGAGTATGCTTTCTTACAGAATCATCCAATTTGGGCTAAAGACAAGGATGATTGTGGGTTGCTGACAGGTGTAGAACCAGTTAAATTGACAGGAACTCCACCTCCGGTCACCAAACAATATCCGATTAATAAGGAAGCTATACAGGGAATCAAACTTATTGTAGAAAATTTGCTGACGCAAGGAGTGCTAGTTAAAACCAACAGTCCATGTAATTCACCCATATGGCCCATCAAGAAATCTAATGGGACATGGAGACTTACAATAGACTACAGAGTAGCCAACAAACATATTGATAAAATCACCCCCCTAGTGGCAGATCCATCTACAATTTGTAATGGCTTACCATAAGATTGTAAGATTTTTTCAGTAATTGATATGTCTAATGGATTCTTTTCTGTACCGTTGCACTCTGACAGCCAGCCATAGTTAGCTTTCACAGTTGACTATGAACAATACCAGTGGACACGATTGCCACAGGGATTTCAAAACTCCCCAACCATATATCATCAGGCTGTCAGACGTGATTTGTGTGACCCAGAATGTCCGGTAAAACAGTCCACTATGATCCAATATGTCGATGATATTTTGATTGCCTCAACAGATCATGACGTACATCAAACTGAATTGGCATCATTGTTGGAATATTTGCATAAAAAAGGACACAAATGCAGCTTTCACAAAGCTCAAATCGCTAAAAAGCAAGTCACATTTCTGGGTCAAACAATTGGTGCAGGAAATAGATCCATTACACAGGATCGAGCGGCTTCAGTCAAAGCCATACCTCCGCCTACTACCATTAAAACACTCCGCTCATTTTTAGGAACAACAGGTTATTGTAGACCTTGGATTGAAGACTATGCCTCGATTGCTCAGCCTCTCTATGATTTGTTGAAAGGCCATGGTAAAGATTCAGATACTGTTTGTATGGAAGAACTTCATCTCAAAGCTTTTAATGATTTGAAGAGAGCACTAGGTCAAGCACCAGCATTAGGAATTGCCCAATCTGATAGACCCTTTGTGCTTTATGTCCATGAACACTTAGGCTTTATGACTGCATGTCTAATGCAAGATCATGGGGGCAGCTTACGCCCAATTCATTACTATTCCGGTAAACTTGACATAGTCGCTCAAGGTATGGGCCCATGCCTCAGAGCAGTACAGGCAGTTCATCTAGCGCTTCAGGCTTCATCAGGAATGGTGTTAGGTCAGACTGTAAACGTAAAATGCCCTCACGCAGTGTCCGCACTAATGAATCAAGCAAAAGTCACTTCTGTCACCTCCTCCCGTTGGGGAAATTGGTTAGCAACTCTCACAGCCCCGAATATTGTTATACAGCGTGCACCAGTCACGAACCCATCCTCATGTATGATGTCTGCAATGACTGAATTTGTGTTAGAGGATGAAGGCGAAATGACTCATGATTGTGTTACGCTTACATATGCAGCGACAAGTGAAATAGCAGAAACTTCCATAGAGAACGCAGAATTGGAGTTGTTTGTTGATGGTTCAGCTCAAGTTATTGAAGGTAACAGACGAGCAGGATATGCAGTATTTTCCACCACTGAAGTAGTTGCTTCAGGTCGTCTTCCAGATCATTTTTCAGCTCAAGCTGCAGAACTAGTAGCCTTAACTAGAGCATGCACGCTAGCTTCAGGATCGGTTGCAAATATCTACACAGATTCCAGGTATGCTTTTGGGGTAATTCATGATTTTGGTGTCATTTGGCAAACCAGAAAATTTCTAACTTCTGCTGGATCCCCCATTAAGCATGCTGGATTAGTGAAAGATTTAATGTTTGCCATGAAACTCCCAAAGAAATTAGCGGTGATCAAAGTGAAAGCACATCTCACAACTAATACTACGGAAGCTAAAGGTAATACTCTTGCTGATGTAGCGGCTAAACAGGCTTGTTTCTATGCAACTGTACAAGTGTGTTCAGGTAGTACAGCACAGAAGACAATTCTACCTCCTGAATCAATAGTTGATCTGTATAAAGACGTTCCTCTATATGAAGCATGGACATGGTTAGACAAAGGAGCCACTGTGGATTCATCCGGCTGCTGGACCAAAGGGGGAAAGTATGTTGCTCCTGAATCACTATTGCCATATTTGGCTCAACAAATACACAGTTTGGGTCATAGTGGTCCAGCAACGATGAATCACAGGTTCTCAAATCAATGGTGGAATCCAAAATTCAGAAACGCAGCCACTGAAACAGTCAAGAGATGTGTTACATGTCAGAAAAATAATGATGTACCAGCAGCCACTACACCAGCAGCACATACCCCAGCTCCACCAGGGCCATTTCGTCACCTGCAAGTTGATTACATATCGTTGCCCCCTTGTAAAGGAAAAACTGGCGTTTTGGTAGTAATAGAAAAGTTCTCAAGAAGGGTAGAAGCTTATCCAACAGGGCGTGCTACAGCTGCACATACTGCTAAATGTCTTGTCACTGATTTCATTCCCAGATGGGGATTACCAGATTGCATTGACTCAGATCAAGGTACCCACTTCACAGGACAGGTAGTCAAGGAAGTGTCTAGAATGTTGAAGATTAAGTGGAACCTTCACTGTCCCTATAGGCCACAAGCATCAGGACAGGTTGAACGATCAAACAGAACAATCAAAACCAGGCTAAGCAAAATGCATCAGGAAGGAGTACCATGGGTTGAAGCACTGCCCGCAGTACTGTGTAGTATGAGAGCATCACCTAACAGATCAGTAGGACTGAGCCCTCATGAGATTATTACTGGACGCCCAATGCAGATGCCAGGTGTGATTGATCTTAGAAATGCTGATGTGCACATAGCTTCAGATGCCCTGATCGCTTACTGTGAAAACCTCACAAAGGCAGTGCAGAGTGCCAAAGAGAGAGTTGAGTCATGTTGGCAGACTCCACCAGAAGGGGGACACACAATCATCCCAGGTCAATGGGTCATGATAAAGTCGTTCAGAAACAAGCCATTAGAGCCTAAGTGGTACGGACCACATCAAGTGATGTTGATTACAGCTGCTGCAGTATTGTGTCAGGGAAGGAAAACTTGGACTCATGTGTCACACTGTAAAGTTGTTCCTCCCCCTGCAGGGATAGGATAGGACAGACACAAGAACCAGTGAGGAGCCCAGGGAAGAACCGAAAGCAACAGGCTTCGGGGGCCAACCCTGCGGTGAAGATTTCCTCATAGGCCTTTCCCCATCCAATAGTCCATCCTTTCCTCACTGTTCTTTAGGTGTCGCAGGAATTGAGAAATAGGGAAAGAAGGAACAACAAGAGCAGACTATATTTGAACAGAGGATACAACCCTAATGTTTGCAGACTCTACAACAAATACTGCTATGTGCCGTTGTTCTCTTTTGTTTTGGTTTCTTTCTTCCTCTGTGCAGATACCACTTGATGGCTGTCCTGAGATCCATATGCACCACCCTTCTCACCTGCGGATGAAGCCACAACCTC
Organism: Schizopygopsis malacanthus; assembly: GCA_027474115.1. Lineage (NCBI taxonomy): Eukaryota > Metazoa > Chordata > Actinopteri > Cypriniformes > Cyprinidae > Schizopygopsis > Schizopygopsis malacanthus. The sequence goes on from JAPDDM010000337.1 coordinate 245,616, forward strand.
TAGAAGACAACTAGACCCATTGCCGAGCCAACTATCACACAAGAAAAAAAAAATACACAACGCAGAGACTCACATACGGGAACTTCAGTCATCCATCAACATGATCAAGATTTTCGTACTCTTGATCTTTCAGCAAAATTACACCAGATGACTGAAGATAATTCTTCATGGTTTGGAAACTTGTTAGGTAAACCCTGGCTGTGGATCAAGGAAATAGCAATTCTGCTGTTGTTTCTCCTACTTGCGTACTATCTATGCATCCACAGTATCAAGTGTTTCTTTCAGCAAATGACGCCCGCCTCTCACGAGGAAATGACAGTTCCAACCAGAAAAGATTATTACCCGTAAGAACTTCACGGACCCTAATTGCATGTTTTTGTTTCTGTGTCAGCATGCAATTACATATAAGCAACACAGAACATGTACAATGTGCCTGTAACGATTACAAGTTACAAGAATTAACTTTTAAGTGTCTAAATTTGTATTTTGTGAGAGTTATTAGAACTCTCAAAGGGGGAATTGTGGGATTACAAATTGTATTTAAATGTTTATTTAGATTCTTATTCCTGACTCAATGTATAACTGTGCTTTGTCTCAATCAAGTCATGTTGATTGGCAGAGATTCAAAGAACGCCTGGCCCAGACGTTGATTCAAAGAACCCCTGGCCAGACATTGATTCAAGGAACCCCTAGCCAGACGTTGATTCGTTAGGGTGATTGGATTAGTGTCTATCTTTCGGAGACTTCCTGGCCCAGCGTGGAATCGCTAGGTTGATTGGATTAGTGTCTATGCATTTGAAAAACTATTATGTTGATGAGATTAGAACCACGGGAAGTTTGGTAACAAAACCAACGCCTCCCTCAGTTGCATGCATTGTTTGAATTTGTCTCCACCTCCAAAAGTCCCTCCTCCAAAAATGCCTATAAGATACCATGTAAAGTTACTTAAGATTGAGATTTCGATGACTACAGCTACCAACAGCTTGGGTTCGCAATAAAGAATCCTGCTGACGATCCAATCCGAAGTCTCCTGGTCTTCTCTTCTGAGTTTTCTACACTTTAGAAGAAAGCAGTTCACAACACTCCAAATAACAACAGCAAAACATGATAATCAGTACAAAATCCATACAGATGTTAGATATCAATAAGCTAAAATATATAAGGTCAAATTATTACCTAAAATACACCACAAACAATATATGATAAATAAGAATAAATTAATCAAAAGATGAATAAATGAATACCATAGAATGGATGTATGAATAGACACATTTATATGAATTAAGAAAATAATTTAAAAGAAAGTCAATAATAAATGTATTTCTGGCATGAGCCAGACTGACAATCACCTCTATGAGAAGATACAAACATGCACAGATATAGGCTTTACAAAATAATATCTCATACTTCCCAACAACAGAGTTCAAGCAAACATAATTTCTAAAAAGTGCCTTAATCTGTTTTACAATACTTTCTATTTTGAGTAGAGTTGAAAAACAAACGGCGGTATGACAAGAAAGTGCATCATTATAGCCTAAGTCCTGGAGACTGGGTAATTAATAAGAACTTTGGCTTACAAGGCAAACATAAACTTGCAGATCAGTAGGATTCAAAACCACATGTGGTAGAGTGTCAGTTGTCTAATTTGCCTGTATATCAGTTGGTACTAGAGAGTGGCAACGGGCCTAAAAAGGTTCTGCATAGAAAATAATATCATAGCCTTTGAAAGAACATGTAAAAGTAAGTCCTGAAAGTCCTTGACTCTTTACAGAGAGATATTTCATCTGACTCAGAAATCAGAATATGGGTGTGGTCCTTCCATTTATTTAGATTCCACCTCTCTTGGGATTGAACATCAGGGTCAAGACCCACAAGATGGGGGTTCTTTAGTGCCTGATGTCTGTGAGAACCCCAGGGTGAAGGAAGTAGGTCAATTGTTGGAAGACCAAGTTGAGACTTTACAAGAAGAATATATTTACACTGAGGGGGTACACTTGATCAGCAGCTCGTACATACTGATAACCTACCTAAGTATTCATGTGACTTCAGTTGTAGATTCATCTGATGTGCTTGAAAATTCTCAGGTGAGGAGGTCCGGGAGACAAACTCCTGAGAGGTCTACTTATCCTTAGTTGGGAAGACCTGGCAAGGAGACAATTTTTATTTCCCACTGTTGAAGGGTTGATGGTCATGGACCTACGTCTTAATGTTTTTGTAAACCTGGTGAAAACAAACATGTGGTAGTGCAATTCTCAAGGATTGTGTAATGTGTGCATGATGACCTCAAAGACTTTCCCTTGCATAGACCCTAGATTGTGATTCTAGAATTAATCATTTTAAAGCAAGGTTCCTGTGTTCTTTAGTCCAGACATGGTGGCATGCTGGATTTTGGTGGGGGGAAGGTGTAACCCTGTGAATATTTGTATATATTTAATTATTTTATTTTATTTGACTTGGTATAGGTGTTACGGAAGGACCCACAGAAACAAGGAGAGAAAGTCAACGGTATGTTTAATGACTTCAATGCATGATGAACAGGAGTGGTAGAATAACAGGAGTGTTGATACTGCGGATGGTATTGAGCAGATGTGACGGATGGTTCATCTCACGGGTCCAGGAGATTGTGGATACGGGTAGCCACCGAAATCCTAGGACTGGAACAGGATGGTAATACGGGGATGACGGTGATGGAGGATGAGGACAACACACTGATGATGACACAAGAGGTAAGTAACACAGTTTGTAAACTTCAATAACGTAATGAGAGAAGCTTGAGTCCAACATATATTCTATATGTATAACATGGTAAGTGTATTTACTTGCCTCATTAGTAGGGATGGGTACCGAAACCTGGTATTTAATTGGTCTCGGGGCTAAATTATAAAAGACCGGAGTATCGATAATCTCTGACGTTAACGGTTCTGCTATCGGTACTGGAGAAATTAAGAAAACACACATAGATTTATTATTGCTATATATACACATTATCTTGCAAATTCTATCTCACCAGATTCACCAGCTGTTTTTATGTGCAATAATATTCAAACATTTGTCTATGATGCATTTTTGCTATTCCCAATTCAGATCGCGCTCACGTGGATGAGTTTCAGCACGCGCAACATGAAAGCCCTGTTTATGTTAGAAGAGAGAACTAACCATTAAAACATGCTTACACTTTATGTAAGTGTTATATTAAACTAAGTTTATTTAATGTTTTTTTTGGCTTCTAAGGATTATAGCCGCGTTTTTTCTAGCACAACTTCCTTCCCTTCACAGCGGCGCTCATTCGTTCCTCCCAGACCAAAACTCAACGTCAGAATCAGATCAATCGTCTGTCGATTGTTGTAAAATGCAGTCTTTACAGTTGCTAAATTGCTGGACATATTTGATAATAAAACGTTGAAAGTACAATCCGCATGAGAGACGCTGTTCCCCGTGTATGTGTGTGTGTGTGTGTGTGTGTGCGTGCGTGTGTGTGTGCGTGCGCGGCGCGCTCTAAGACTGACAAGCAAAGGACACTTTTGAGTTTTGGTGCGTCCAAACGATCAAATACACATAAAACATGTAAAAAAAAAACAGCCGGCTTGAAGAGTATTCACTTAAATACAGTTTATATCTTAAAGTGAACGAGAAGAGTTGGGAGAAAATTGTGTGTCAATATTTTGTCTTAAAGTGACAGACTGCTTCATTAATGTTAATCAAAGAAAATCACCCACAGCTCTTATTCTGAATAATGTTATAGATTTAATAAGCATTAATCTATCAATATATGTAGTGAAAACTATGCAGTGTTCATTTACATTTGATCTCTTTTAGCTTTCCTTTGTAGCTATTACTTACCTTGAACATTAATGTTAGTAGACATTCGTGGAAAAATGAAAGCACTGTTTTTTTTTCATTTAATGTGTACATTTGTTTTATGGTATGACAAATGGTATATTTGTCAGTTTGTTTAACTTTGTTTCTTTGTTCATGTTCTTACTCTTACTCTATCTTATCTTATGTATCTTGTGTTCCTGTGTGGCTCAGTGGTAGAGCATTGCGTCAGCAGCGCAAAAGGTTGTGGGTTCGATTCCCAGGGAACACACATACTAATGAAAATGCATAACCTGAATGCAATTGTAAGTCGCTTTGGATAAAAGCGTCTGCTAAATGCATAAATGTAAATGTAAATGTAAATGTATATAAAACACTAAAAATGCCTGCACACTTATGAATTTACAAATTGATGTTTTGTATTTATTTAATGAAATATTTACTTAACATTTCAGAATATAAAGCAATGTTAATTCAGCTGCTAATCCATCATATAAATATATATTTCATACATATGTGTATGTATGTATGTATGAATGAATAACAAAAAGTACCGATAAGAATACCGTTAAAGTACCGGATCGATAAGCAGTATCGATAAGATTAGTAATACTGTTTTTTACTGTATAATACTGTAATAGTCTTTTTCTTTGGGAAAAGCTCCGCTCTTGCTCGTCCCTTTTCTTGAGAGAATTGGGGCGATCATCTGCACCCGCGGCTCGGGTCCAGCCGCTGCTGAGGCAGTGAAGAGACCGAGTTCGCGGCGATCGCAGATGGAGCTTGCGCTGGGCAAAGAGCACGCGCGCTCTGTTCTCGAGGGAATGGAGTGCGTTCATTGTGAGCCTTTTCTTTGGTAAAATCTCCGCTTTTGCTCGTCCCTTTTCTTAAGAGAATTGGGGCGATCATCTGCCCCCTGCGGCTCGGGTCCAGCTGCTGCTGAGGCAGTGAAGAGACTGAGTTCGCGGTGATCGCAGATTGAGCTTGCGTAACGAGTTCAAGAGAGGAATTTTTCATCTCGCGCTCAACAGCGGCTGACGAGAGTAGACTGCGGGAGGAAGATGTATTGTCTGTAAATACATCTTCTGATCCAGCAGGAAGTGCTTCTCAGCTTGTCTGCCCCGCGATGTAGAGCATGCTAATTATGCTGACATTGAAGGGAGGCGCGAGCGCGCATATGCGCCGATGCCCCGAGGGGCGCTTGCGAGCAAAAAAAAAAAAAAAAAAACCTCTCGCTCTAGAGAGTCGGCATGCTGAGGCCGCCACTCTTAAGAGCTCCCCTACCCGTATTGAGTGTGCTAGGCTTCCTCTCGTTTAAGAGAGTCCCTCTGCTGAAGCCGCCACTCTCCAGGGCTCCGCTTAGACGGCACTGTTAGTATGTAGGTGAGCCTCGCTAGCCGTCTGTAGCGCTGAGTGTAGTCAGGTCTCCTCTCGCTTCAGAGAGTCGTTATGCTGAGACCTCCACTCTTAAGAGCCCCTCAACCAGGTTTGAGTGCTGTTAGGCTTCCCTCTCAGTAGAGAGCCATTCTGCTGAAGCCTCCACTCTTCAGAGCTCCGTCTCTGGCAGTGAAAGGAGGTAGGCTCTGAGGAGCCTCACTAACTGCTTCTGACGTTGAGTGTAGCCAGGCTGAGGCCTCCACTCTTAAGAGCTCCCCTACTCGGACTGAGTGTGGCTAGGCTTCCTCTCGTTTAAGAGAGTCATTCTGCTGAAGCCGCCACTCTCCAGGGCTCCGCTTAGATGGCACTGTTAGTATGTAGGCTCTATTGTGAGCCTCGCTAGCTGTCTGTAGCGCTGAGTGTAGTCAGGTCTCCTCTTGCTTTAGAGAGTCGTCATGCTGAGGCCTCCACTCTTAAGAGCTCCCCTACTCGGATTGAGTGTTGCTAGGCTTCCTCTCGTTTAAGAGAGTCATTCTGCTGAAGCCGCCACTCTCCAGGGCTCCGCTTAGACGGCACTGTTAGTATGTAGGTGAGCCTCGCTAGCCGTCTGTAGCGCTGAGTGTAGTCAGGTCTCCTCTCGCTTTAGAGAGTCGTTGTGCTGAGACCTCCACTCTTAAGAGGCCCTCAACCAGAATGAGAGGGAAACTCAGATGCTCAGAAGGGAGCGGCCTGCTCGTAGATGACCTTCTAGGTGAGGGGAGCAAAGCTAGCTCTACCAACACGAGCTCTGGAGGGCGGAGAACTCATTCCTCAGAATGAGAGGAAACTCAGACGCTCAGACGGGAGCGGTATGCTCATAGATGACCCTCTAGGTGAGGGGAGCAAAGCTAGCTCTACCAACAGCAAGCTCTGGAGGACGGAGAACTCATTCCCCAGAAAGAGAGGGAACTCAGACGCCCATAAGGGAGCGGCATGCTCATAGGTGACCCTCTGTGGTAAGGGGAGCAGTGCTAGCTCTACCCATGAGGAGCTCTGGAGAGCGGAGAAACCATTCCTCAGAGTGAGGGAACTCAAATGCCCAGAAGGGAGCGGCATGCTCATAAATGACCCTCTAGGTGAGGGGAGCAATGCTAGCTCGACCAACAAGGAGAGCGACCGATCACAGAGCTCTGGGGAGCGGAGAAACTCAGACACTCAGAATGAGAGGGAACTCAAACGCTCAGAAGGGAGCAGCATGCTTATAAATGACCCTCTAGGTGAGGGGAGCAACGCTAGCTCTTACCGACAGTGAGCTCTGGAGAGCGGAGGACTCCTTCCTCAGATGAGAGGAAACTTAGACGCTCAGAAGGGAGCGGCATGCTCATAGGTGACCCTCTTAAGGTGAGGGGAGTAATGCTGGCTCTACCTACAGCGAGCTCTGGAGAGCGGATAACTCATTCCTCAGAATGAGAGGGGACTCAAACGCTCAGAAGGGAGCGGCATGCTCATAGGTGACCCTCTAGGTGAGGGGAGCACTGCTAGCTCTACCGACAAAGAGCTCTAGAGAGCGGAGAACTCATTCCTCAGAATGAGAGGGAACTCACATTTGTTTTTGTTTTTTTTTGACCTGGCTTAGCAGGAAATTTCCACCTAACCTCGGTCAGGTGGAGTTTACGGTGGTTACAGGGGAATTAGAGAGGAATGAGAGGGCTTGCCTCTCTCTGACCCGCGCCTCTCTCTCACCCTAGCCGCAGGAGGGGGAGGGGCATGAGTCGTGAGACTAGCCTTCTGAGCCCATCTCTGATCCTCAGACCGAGATGGGCTAGGATCCCTGGTTGTTTGGGCTCAGACCTGGACTTTATAGAACCTTATCCAGGTCTTTCAGCAGGTCAGTCTGGTATGCCTTAGTGTGCAACGAAGCGACGGTATGACCTGCTGCTGCATATGCCCTGCCATTTAAGCGAGATTCAGGGGCTTAGATGGCCAGGAGGGAGCCTTGAGAGAGGATGTCTCGCCACAGAGAGATAAGCTGGTTATCATCTCTTGCACAGGGGGCATCCCCTCATAGCCATTTTCACACATCCCCTCAGTGTCAGCGTAACTAGTATGCTGAAACCTATGAATACAAGAAAAAATTGCTTTTTCCACTCCTTCGCAACCTCCACATCTAGATTTTATGAAGAAAGGAAGGCTCACTCGAGCTGGGGGTTTATGGCCAGAAAGATTTATTTTTATGATCCATAAACTCCAAAAACTCGTTCATATGCAGTCCAGGAGGATTGAGAGGGTTCAGTCTCAACTTCCTCACCCTCAAACATCTCCTGCTCTTCCTGGGCATAACCCAGCAGAGCACTAGCCGCTGAATCTGATGATGTCAGAAAGATCGCATTGTCACAATCCAGCAGCTCACTCTCGTTCTCGGCCGACGCGCGCGAAAAGGGGCGGTCCCTCTCTAACTCATCGGTCACATCCAACTGCGAACCCCACGATTTCATTCGCCTCCGTGCCTCGGCAGCGGTGGGTCCTGAATCGTAGGTAGCAGACAGCAGACGAGAGCGGAGCTTTTTCATAGAAAAAGCTCACAATGCACACAGATTTTCCCCTCAAGGACATCGCGTGCGTGCTCCTTGCCCAAACAAAAGACGCAAAGATTGTGTGTGTCATCGGGTGTCAAATAACGAGGACGCGGATCCACACACAATCTTAAACGCCTTGCTAGTGCTCGCCATGATAGAGAGAAAACTGTACTCTTACCAGAATGCACGCTTCAAACAAAACAGTCAGTGAAGACGAAGAAGAGGATGATGTATTCTCCCGGCGGTCCTTATATTATGGTCGCGCCGGTAGTCACGTCATGGTCTGTCGCCGGCCAACGGATGGTGTTTTTACATATGTATCTTCAGACACGAGTCACGCTGAAGGCGTTCCCCATAGCGACCCCTAGGGGACGCAGTTCGAAGTTCCCATGAAGTGGAACAACTTTTTGTTCACTCCTTACTACTAATCCGTGCCCCACTGAATTTGGGCCCCAACGTGAAACATAAGTGCTTTGTGTATGAACAATTAAGCATTTATAGGGTAAATGTGTTATTTGCTGTACAACTTTGCATTTATTGAGATTTAAAAAAGGATAACTAAGTGGAATTGCCTTGTTACCTGGGGTCTTTGATCACTCTTGTTTTTCCTGATTTTAATTTATAAATTTACTGACCCTTCGCAAAAGAAAAGGGCAGTAATTTGTCTCCCTAAAATTTTATATTTTTATATCCCCCCTGTTTTAAGTTAAAGTGTTTGTTTGTTTGGTAAGAAAATAAATAAGTCTTCATTTGCTACTATTGCTATATATTGATGTTCAGCAATCCGAGTACATTATTTTTGAATGGGAAAAACAGCCCAGAAATAGAATTTCATGAAACTTTATTTTGTTGAGAGTGAATCTGTGAACACAAAACTGTGTGTGTGAGAGGGGGTTACATTTTGGGGGGCACCAACATACATAAGATTATAGTTTCTGAAATCAAAACAAGTAACTTCCTAGAGATAATCCAGCAAACTCACTATCAATCACTGAAGTCTTGCTTATTTAAGTGTTATATAAATGTTTATTTATGTTAAAATGTATAATCAATTATTTATACAAATATAAACAAATACAATGCAAAGGAATCAAAGTAATATTTATATAAATAATACAAATATATAACACATATGTAAATATTTTTTATGTTCCTAAAGGTATGCATACATACATATCTTTTAAGGTGTCAAAATGTCTTATGTCACACATTGTTTCAGTATATAACCAAACATTTCAAGTTTACAAATGGTTTTGGTTTCAGAACTTGTAGCTCCCAAAACGCCCTCCCTCAACTCTCTTCATAAAAGTGGTAAAACAAAGTATTGTCAGTGCTTTCAATAAACGCAAACTGCTCAGTTAAATAACTCAGAGTAGGCCTACTGCAAAAAAAGTTTGATGAATATATATAGAAGTTATATAAGATATTGTGAGTGATATTGTTTCTGATGCCAGATTGTGCTCGTAAACATCTGTGCATGTCTGTGATTATTCATTTCTTGGTGGCAGATGTCATCTTCCCTGTTGCCAGTATTACCTGATAACAGATTCATAATGTCTTATGGGAGGCCTGTGATAACACACCATGTCAGATTTGCTGAATACTGGCAAGAGTTGCTATGGGTTTGGACGAACTTCAGCATAGTTTTTAGGTACATTAGAGAAGCGAACTATTTTTATTTGTGCTGCTTTTTCATTGACGTCCCGCCACATATATTCAGGAGAGAGCAGTTTACTAGGTTTGTTCAAAAGAAAATACTTGTTCAAGTGAGACTCCTCTTGCCATACCGCCTCAATGGAGTTTGCAGCATCAATGTTCAGCTGCTCCCTGCAGGTTTTGGTGAGATGATGTACATCCTCCAGTGAGCCACCAAATGTAGCACCAGCATAATAATAATCACCTTCCCCAGCTGGAATGTATGCTTTAGATTCTGGTCTACGTTCATATGTGAATCGATCTCTTGGAACATCAAAGAACCAAGGATGTATCACGCCTACCAGACGACCCAAAGACTCTGTGCCCCACCGGCCATAAAACTTTGTATCTATGTCAAGGCAAAAAATATAGTCAGCCTTATTGGCTAGTTCATTGTCTATTAGTTTTTCCAGTTTTTCCATCCTGCTCATACTGATGTCCTGCCATCTGTTCAAACTCTGAACCTTTAGAACTGTCAAACTACGGTTTTCACCTATCTTTACTTCAGGAACTGATTCTGGTTGATCTGTAAACAAGTAGTAATGCACTCGAAATCCAACAAAATAATGTTGCTCTGCTGACTCCAGAAAATCTTTGAAAAAACGTGTGTATCTAACAAACAGAGAAAACAAATACAGGGAGATATATTATTAACTTATCCTTTAATGATTACTATTTCCAAAAATAATAAAAAATAGAAGAGAGGGAATAAATGAGAATTATTAATACAAGATGAGGGGTATAATGAACACTTACTTTCCCAAAGCGAAGACAGTGGTTGCTATAGTGAGATTTTGTTGTTTGTAGAAAGAGTCGATCAGTGTGGAGTCAAAGGTTCCTTCCCAAATGATTGGAGCTGACCATGGTGTCACAGAAGCAACATCTGTCCGACTTTAATAAAAAAACATACAGTGCTCAGCGTAAATGAGTACACCCCCTTTGAAAAGTAACATTTGAAACAATATCTCAATGAACGCAAAAACATTTTCAAAAATGGTGACAAGACTAAGTTTTATATAACATCTGTTTAACTTATAACATGAAAGTAAGGTTAATAATATAACTTGGAGAACAAAATTTTCAGTTTTACTCAAATTAGGGTGATGCAAAAATGAGTACACCCCACTAAAAGTCTCTGGAGCAAAGCTAAATTTTAGACTACAAATGTCTAATTTAACAATAATTCAACCACAGTTGAGTCTAATTATTCATTACACAGGTGTTCAGCCGACAGTTGACTATAAAAGGGTGTTACTTAAAGAAAACCCCTTCCCATTTCATGCTGTCAGCATATGGAAGAGAACATGTGTCTGTTCCAACACATGAAAAATTATTTCTTCACACATGAAATGTGAAGGCTACAAGAAGATCAGCAAAGCTTTACTTATCAGTCAGAATACTGTAGCAAAAGTTCTACAAACATTTAAAAAAGATGGAACTGCAACCATCTCACAGAGACGTCCAGGTCATCCACGGAAGTTAACACCTCAACAGGAGCATCTTCTGATGAGAAGGGTTGAAGAAAATCGACATAAAAGTTCACTGCAGTTATCTAAAGAAGTAGAATGTCAAACTGGGGTGACTATTTCCCGTGACACAATACGGCGTACACTGCAGAGGAATGGCATGCATGGGTGCTGTCCACGAAAGAAGCCTCTCCTAAAGTCCAGGCACAAAAAGCCCGCCTAGAGTTTGCCAGGGCCCATGCTGACAAAGATGAAGACTACTGGGACTCTATACTCTGGAGTGATGAGACCAAGATAAATGTTTTTGGAACTGATGGCTTCAAAACTGTATGGCGTCGCAAAGGTGAGGAATACAAAGGAAAATGCATGGTGCCTACAGTGAAACATGGTGGTGGCAGTGTCCTTATGTGGGGCTGCATGAGTGCTGCTGGTGTCGGGGAACTGCATTTCATTGATGGCATCATGAATTCACAAATGTACTGCTCTATACTGAAAGAGAAGATACTACCATCACTCCGTGCCCTTGGTCGTCGTGCACTTTTCCAACATGACAATGATCCTAAACACACATCTAAGGCCACTGTTGGATTTCTGAGGAAGAACAGGGTGAAAGTGATTCAGTGGCCAAGTATGTCTCCTGATCTGCACCCAATCGAACACCTATGGGGAATTCTGAAGAGACAAGTTGAGCATTACTCTCCATCCAGCATCCAATATCTAAAAGAGGACATTCTTGAAGAATGGAAAAAGATAGATCTGGCAAAATGTCGCCAACTTGTTTATTCCATGCCTAGAAGACTTGTTGCTGTCATTAAAAATCATGGAGGCCATACAAAGTACTAGTTTTAGTAGTTTTTGTTGTGGGGTGTACTCATTTTTGCATCACCCTAATTTGAGTAAAACTGAAAAATGTGTAATCTAAGTTATATTATTAACCTTACTTTCATGTTATAAGTTAAACAGCTGTTATATTAAACTTAGTCTTGTCAACATTTTGGAAATGGTTTTTGTGTTCATTGAGATATTGTTTAAAATGTTACTTTTCAAAGGGGGTGTACTCATTTACGCTGAGCACTGTATATATAATAAAAACACACACAGACAGTGCTGTAATCATTCCATTTAGTACAACAAGTTGATACTAAAAACATAATACTCACCCTACCAACGCACTCGGCTGGTTGTACAACAACCTGTAATGAAAATAAGCAGAAAGATCAACAGACATTTTATTGGTTCATAAAGTTGATACACATTAAAATACATGGCTTTCCAAGTTTTTTTTTTTTCATCAATAAACTGAAGATATTATTTAACTCACTCTGGTCAACTGATTAGAAGCACAAAAACAACCATGAACCAAAAATGATTTTGTGTTGAGCAAAAGACCTCATTAACTACAGATCAACTTAAAAATAAAATCACTTTTAAGAAGACAAAGTTTCACACACCCTGGCGATGAGCGCAATCCAAAGATCTGTTGCTTCCATTTTGGCCTGATTAAAACAGAGTCAAACTCTTACTCATTTGAATTTGATTATGTTGTGTGTATTTGATTGTAATGCTCACTATTACTCACTTGATGATGCGTTTTTCTGTTATCTGCTGATTGCAGCTTAAAATGGTAAAAGAATATATATATATAACAAAAATCAGTATTGCAAACTTCTCAAATCAAGAGAACAACACATACACTCAGGGCTCTCACCTGATAATAACAAAGTCAAACTCTTACTCAGTTGAATTTGATTATTTTGTGTGTGTGTGTGTTTTTGAAAATGAGTATGTACATTGATACTAGCATGTATCTGTATGTTGTTTTATATTTGTGTGTGTGTTGAAGAGTGATGTACGAGTATGCACATCATTACTCACTTGAAACCTTGTTCTGTTTTCTGATTATTGCAGCTTAAAACAGCAAAAAATAAAATAATTAATGATTCAATTATGCAAATATCTCAAATCAGGGAAACAACACACACTTAGGGCTGTAGTCAAGTCCACCCTTGTCGAGTCCAAGACAAGTCCAAGTCCAGGACTATCGAGTCCAAGTCAAGACCGAGTCCAAAGAGGTTCGAGTCCGAGTCAAGACCGAGTCCAAAGAGGTTCGAGTCCAAGTCAAGTCCAAGTCCAAATGAGACAGTCAAAACAGAGAAATAAAAAATGTATCTTCTTCAAAAGCACATACTTAATTATTGATAATTTATGAGATACGAGAGACAGCATATCTTCTATTCTTAGATAAGCATTTTGCATTATTATTTGTATTGATCTAAAAGCATGTGCAGCAACACTGTATGATCAAATTAAGCTATTATATTTACTTTAAGTTTGGCAATTTCACTAAAGTCACATAAGCTGAAGTGCATCTTCACATTTTTAGCATTTTTATTATGGTGTAACAATCACATTCTGGGCTGCCAATGGAAAATATTACAAATAACAAGCAACATAAGTGTAAAAAAAATCAACATGTTCCCATTCTTGAACTGGTTACTTGTTCTAAAGCAGGGTGTCCAAACTCAGTCCTAGAAGGCCGGTGTCCTGCAGAGTTCAGCTCCAACTTGCCTCAAAACACCTGCCTGAAAGTTTCTAGTATGCTTAGATTAGCTGTTTCAGGTGTGTTTGATAAGGGTTGGAGCTGAACTCTGCAGGACACCGGCTCTCCAGGGCCGAGTTTCGAGACCTCTGTCATAAAGAAACCATAGTACAATATAACCTTTTCAAGCAAGGCTGTGTAGCATATAAAAACCTTCAAATCTGTGCGTCTGTGTGTGGGCGCGCATGCATTTGTTTGCTGTTTGCCTTTAGCCATATAGTATAGGTGCTATATAATAAATACATCCCCCGGGGATGGGGGATATAGACAGTGTTACAGATGTTCATTTAGTTCAGTTAGAGAACAGACAATTAAAGATTGAAAAATGTAAGAAATAAAAAATTGGACGTTTTTTTTGTTTGTTTCTATTGTTGGGCAATATGGCAAAACAAATAAATCTTGATTTTGTCAGAATATTTGACCAATTCTCGATTTTGTGTGATTTTAACTAGTCAACTTGAAAATGTAAATACAACAAGATTCAAGCAACTTTTTCTTTATTAACCCTCTAGTCAAAGAAAATTATATTCTAAGTGCACCACACATGAAGTTAAATAAATGTTAAACAAAGCACTAAAAGTGCTATTATTAACTATAAAGGCTCTGTAAAACAACCAACAGCGGTTTTCAGCCTGTCACCGGGATGCAAACCTGAAATATCAGACATACAGTAGTATTTTTTCACAGGTTTTTTATTAGATTATTGTTTTTTCTATGTAAACATGGACGCGTTTAACTGTTGCGCTCCTGTCTCTTGCAGCGTCTCGTGCATGAAACGGCTTTCTAAAAACACGGCGCGCTAGTTATTAAAAGATGTTTAACCCCTATCTTCTAGCATTTTTTCCTATTCCACTACCCGCGTCAACACAAAAGCACATTCTGTGTGAATGGCACCTAGAGAGCATTATAAGTGAGCGGTTAATCATGTGCGCCGACATGCGGGTGGATTGTTCTTTTCTCTTTACTGTTATTATCTTACTGTTGTTTTTTTTTACATTTTGTAAGTTTGTTATTTTATATTAGGCTTATAGCCTCGTAATGGTGTATTTTAATTTGTTTTGTTAATAAGAGTCCCATGTTTATTGCAGACAATTTGTCGTTGTAAGTTATAGATAAGCAATTGACCGGTAATTAAAGAGGCATTTATAAGCTATTTAAAAGCGAAGGAAAGTGAGAGGGAAAACTTAAACAAACTTTGTAAAACCAAACAGTATTATGCAACTCGCCGACATTGTATCTGTGGCCAAAATAAAAATGATTTATACCTCCGCGCAGTGCACACACTCAGAGCCAGGCATGTAACGCAGCTGTGCATTTACCAGGCGACCAATAGCAATGTCCGTTCTACATGGAGTTAAACCAATTACATTACCCATTTCCCAATCAAGCGAGCCAGATTAATGTTTTTTTTTCAAAAGAGAAAAAAAAACATATATAGTTGGACTCGGTCGAGACCAACTAGAATATTTGGCGAGTCCAATGACCAAGTCCGAGACAAGTCCGAGTCCAAATACCAACGAGTCCAAGACAAGTCCGAGACGATAGAAAAACGTCTCGAGTCCGGACTCGAGTCCGAGACCGGACTCGAGTACTACAGCCCTACACACACTACATCATGTTTTTCTAATAGTACTAAACTCACCTGCACTGGATATTCTTCAGGTAAATGAGCCTGTACAGAAATACACAAAATTTCATTAGGAGAGATAATAATAATAATAATAATAATAATACAATTTATTTTCTATAGCGCCTTTCAAGGTGCATCTCAAAGCGCTTTACACAAAAGAAAACATTGGGAAAAAACAATAATAACAATTAAAAGTTAAATAAACATTTTCCATATGACACAAGAAAATCACTTAAAAGCTATTCTGAAAAAATATGTTTTAAGAACAGATTTAAAAACACTAAAAGATTCAGCCTGTCTGATCTCAGAAGGAAGAGAGTTCCAGAGTTTTGGTGCACAAGACGAAAAGGCCCGATCACCCATAGATCGTAGACGAGTAGGGGTATCACTAAAAGACCAGAATCAGAGGAACGTAGATCACGACTTGGAGTATAAACAGATAACAATTGAGACAAATAATGTAGTGCCAAACCATGCAAAGCCTTATAGGTTAGCATGAGAATTTTAAAATCAATCCGAAATCTGACAGGGAGCCAATGGAATGACTCTAAAACTGGAGAAATATGCTCGCTTGTCTTGGTCCCTGTCAGAATTCTAACAGCTGAATTTTGAACTGATTGCAGCTTACTTAAGGTGGTTTTAGAAACCCCAGCAAGCAAAGCATTACAGTAATCAATACGCGAAAAAACAAATGTGTTTATCAATTTTTCAGCAACCGGAAGGGATAACATGGGGCGGAGTCTTGCTGTCACAGACTGGTCAAAGAGACAGAGAGGCAGATGCAAGTCAAAAGATGATTTATTCAAAATAACTCAGGCAGGGCTTCCAACATAGGAGATATAACGAAGAAGGCTCTGGAAGCCGGATGTACAGTATCACTGTATGTAAACTTGCGTTTCCTCAGGCAGGGACGAGATCCAGGATGGACGGGCAGGTAGGCAGACATTGACCAGTGTAGAGAGCTGTGTAACCTTGGAACCTTGCAACCTTGAGACCAGCCGATGAGTGACAGAGGTGAGTGAGCTTATGAAGGGTAGTGGTACATGATTGCATGTGTAGGAGGTTGATTATGCTGATGAGTGAAACCAGATGAGGGCGTGTGCTGTGATTGGAAAGGGAGTAGGACAGGCAGATCCGTGACACTTGCGATGTTTCGGAGATGAAAAAATGAATTTTTTACTGTATTCTGAACATGGGGATCGAAGGTTAGATTAATGTCGAAATATCACCCCCAAATTGTTTTATTTATTTTGAAAATCTAAAACCGTACCTTCCACTGTTAAAGCTAACGCACCAGATTTACTAATTTGATGTGGTGTGCCAATGAGCATTACCTCTGTCGTATCGCTATTAAGACAAAGGAAGTTTTGAGACATCCATTTTCTTATCTCTGCAATGCTGTGTTCAAAAAAGCCAATAGCTGTGGTATCACCAGGTTTAGTGTGAATGTAGATCTGGGTGTCGTCTGCGTAAAAATGGAACTTAAGACCAAGGGATCTAATGGCGCTTTTCCACTGCATGGTACGGCACGGTACGGTTCGGTACAGTTCACTTTTGGGGGGTTTTCCACTGGGTACTGTACCTGCTACCTGGTACTTTTTTAGTCCCACCTTAGCCGAGGTTCCAAGCGAGCCGTAACGTTAACAAAACGTGACGTGTAAACTCTACTGATCACTGATTGGCCGGAGAGAATCGTCATTACTGCGTCACTGAACTTGCGACACGAGACCCTCCTCTACAGCCCTACCCGCTAGATTTAAATCAGCACAGCCAGCGAAGGATCGGACGCAACTTCTGTTTAAACAAACGCACATTTTTGCATCAACCACAAAATAGCAGTGTCGTTGTCTGTTGAGGAAGAACAGACGTTCCTCTCGTTGATAGCCGAGGAGCGGATCCAGTGAGAGCTTGATGGCGCGACGCCGAAGGAAAAAGCCTTATGTATATAACGTTACTTTTGAACTTGCTATATTTTCAGAGTATGTTTTCTGTTTATATTTTTTCCTTTGTATGTGTGTTTTGCTTCAATTAAAAACAATCTGATCGAAGAAGTGTACCTCCAGCACGTAATGAACCTCTTGAAAAAGACAAATGATTAATGCCACGATTATATAAACCATCACATAAATAAAAAAACAAGGGAAACATTGTATATTTTGAAATATTCAAAAGTTTATTGATAATTCACTTTACAGAACACGCTACATGAGTAGTTAAATAACTGAATCAAGTAACGCAGCACACCTGCACGAACATCTCTGCTCTCCTCATCTACAGCCCGTGTCACTGCCACCACAGTCTTTGCTGCTGGGGGTAAATCCCAAGCATTCTCATAGACCTCTCCATTGCTGTTAAAAACATCCACATGCCGAGAGTGAAGAACACTATTCCGTCTCCTTTCTTTGTTGTGTTTGTTTGTGGCGCGTTTATGATGACGTCACCGTAGTAGAGGCGGCGCAATTATAACGACGCATGAATAATCCCGCCCACTCTATAGCGGTACTAAACTGCAGTGGAAATGCAAACCGACCCGAACTGAGCCGTACCGTACCGTACCGAGCCGTGCCGAACTGTACCGTACCATGCAGTGGAAAAGCACCATAAGAAGCTGATCAAGAGGAAAGATGTACATACTAAAGAGTAGGGGGCTCAAAATGGAACCCTGTGGGACACCAAATTTAACAGAACCGACTTTAGAACGACATCCACCCAGGGAAACAAACTGTCTACGGTCTGAAAGATAAGATTTAAACCAATTTAAAACAGTGTCAGTAACACCAAAAACAGTTTCTAAGCGAGTAAGTAACACAGCGTGATCGACTGTGTCAAAAGCTGCGCTTAGATCTAGAAGAACCAAAATGGAGAGATAACTAGAGTCAGCAGCAATCAACAGATCATTAGTAACCTTAACTAAAGCTGTTTCAGTGCTGTGGAGTTTACGAAAGCCAGATTGGAGGGGTTCAAAAAGGTTGTTATCAATAAGATGAGTATGCAACTGAGAAGCCACAATACGCTCCAGGATTTTAGCTATGAAGGGAAGAGTAGAGATGGGCCGAAAATTATTGAGATTATCAAAATTAACAGGAGTTTTTTTGGGGACAGGGATTACAGCAGCAATTTTAAATGCTGCTGGCACCATTCCACAACACAAAGAGTCATTTATTATATTGAGAACAACGGAGCCTAGAGAGGCAAAGCATGATTTAAACAGCTGAGTTGGAATAGGATCAATAATGGAAGTGGCTACTTTCATTAGAGAAACTTCCTTGCTTAGAGAAGCCAGATCCAGAGAGGAAAATTTAGACAAAGGAGTGCCAGAAAAGTGTGAAATGCTGCAATAATGCTTTTGCGGGCATTGTCAATCTTAGTACTGAAATAATCAATAAATCTATTACAAAGGTGTACAGAGACAGACAGTTGAAGTACTATAGCCATTGACCAATTTGTTAATAGTATGACAGTTTGCGGGGATTTCTTTCATTATTAACAATTATTTGAGAAAAATACTGGGACCTGACAGATATTATTTCTGCCTTATATTCATGTAAGTGCTCCTTCCAAGCTTGGTTATGTACACTGAGACCAGAGATACGCCACCTACGCTCCAATTTACGACAAGCTGCCTTCATCAAGCGCAGTTCATCAGTACACCAAGGAGCTGAGCGTACAAAGGCCACTGTGCGAGATTTCATTGGTGCAAATGAATCTAAACCAGATGAGAGGACTGTGTTTAGCAAATAAATGTTATCCTCCAACGGGTCAGATGGCAAAAAACAACTTAGAGAGGAGTCGACAAAAGCAGAGAAATCAGGAACATCAATAGATTTCTATTTACGATAATTAACAGTTCTAGACAAGGGCATATTCAAGTGAGACAAATCCACATTAAAAAGGATCGCCAAATGGTCAGACAGCCCAAAATCAGAGGAGGATAACTGTGACAGAAATGTGCCATTCGTAATGACCAAATCTAAAGTATGACCCTTGATATGTGTGGGACAATCCACCAGCTGCTTTAAATCAAAACAGTCCAACAGTCCTAGTAGAGTCATTTTTATCTATATGAATATTAAAGTCCCCCAGGATGAGAGTTTGTTCAAACTTAACACACACCAGAGACAGCAGATCAGCAAATTCAGTTAAAAAGTCTCCTTTTGATTTGGGAGGTCTGTAGACTGTAACTATAACTGTAGAGATCGGAGCAGAGACACTCAAAGTCAAATTAGTTAAAATGGGGGATGATCACCGGGATAATGTTCATATATGAATTGTACAGTACAATGATGCCACCACCCCTCCCCGTGGCTCGCGGGATTTCGAGTAATCCGTAGCCCGTGGGAGTAAGTTCATTAAATAAAAGTCCATCACATTGTTTATGCCAAGTTTCTGTTAAACACACCAAGTCGATTTCTTCTTCAATGATAATATCCGATAGCAACACTGTAAATGTTGTTTACAGATCGTGTTTTGAGAAGCACCGCTTTCACGAGACGCGGGGGTGAAGAAGAAGATGAAGGGCATTCTACCCAGTTGAGTGCGGATACATTTTTTAAGTTCACACCGCTGCTTTACAAGCTGCGGGATTTTCGATGAAATATAGGCACACGGACAGCATCCGCAAAAGAGCGGGTAAACCAGCGCCTTGAGGCTCGATGTATATAGCGTGTGCGACATAGAATTCCAACATTACGGCATAATTCATAGGTATCACTCGATAAGGGATAATTCCTATTTAGTGTCAGGAGATTGCAAGCGGAATACTTTAGAGCCATGACGGAGAAATCCTCGCCCGCAACAGTCTTGTAGAGATATGAGTCCTGGGCTGAGTAACTGAAAAAATGATTCCAGTAGCCATAGATCCAAACTGATAACAACAGGCTGAGAATAAAATCGTAGTTCCGCATTTCAAATAGCGTGGGTAACGAGACGGGGATTTTACAGTTCCAAAGCCCTCATTATCCAGACATCAAAGTTCAAAAAAATAATTAAAAACAATAAAAACAGGAGAGAGGAGCGGCAGCAAAACGCGCCAGCGTACCCTTTCCTGATCTCTGTAAATATGTAACTGTTTAATCTTTTTATCCGAGTTTAGAGTTTTATACCTAATACTTTTCATTTCAAGGTTCAAGGTTCAAGGTTTCTTTATTTGTCACAATAAATAATAAATTATACAGGGTATAATCAGAAGTGAAATGTAAGTGAAATCAGGTCCGCTCAGTGGACAGTGCAAAAGAATAAAAATAAAAATAATAAAAAAGTATCAACACAAGAGCATATATATGGTAAAAAAAGAGAAATAAGAGTAAAATGTGCAATGGAATAAAAAGTGCAAAACAATAAGATGTGCAAAAAACAGTATGAACAGAAAATGCAGAGTACTAATTTGCTTAATATTGCAGGGTTGAAAATCAACCATAACTTTTGTTTTCCTGTCCCAAACCTATCATTCAGCACTTTAATAACCTGAACCACCATTAATATAATACATATTAAGAATAAAATGAAAATATACACATTTTTAAAGGGTTCATAAAATGCAGTTTTAAAAATGTACAATATTTTTCTCAAAGATTAGTTGTAAAATAATGTGCATAAGCAAAATTGATTGGCAATACTATGCTAAATACTTCCTGTACTCCTCCTGGCCACATGTCAAGCAGTGGTAATTTTACCAACTTCTGAGAAATAATACTGCATTGGTTTGATGTCCCAAACCTATCATTCAGTACTTTCATAACCTGAACCACCATTAATATAATACATATTGAGAATAAAATTAAAATGTACAAATTTTAAAGGGGTCATAAAATGCAGTTTTAGAAATGTATAATATTTTTCTCAAGATTAGTTATAAAATTAATTCTAAAAAATGAGCATAAACAGAATAGAGTGGCAATACTATACTAAATATTTTATGTATTCCTCCTGGCCACATGTAAAGCAGTGGTAATGCTACCGACTTCTGATAAATAATACTGCATTATCATCACATCAATTCACAACCCAAACACCAAGACAAACAATGTAATATTGGTAAAAAGTAATTACATACCCACTCAATACCGTCCCAAAGAACACAATGATGAGAACATTCTGACGGCCCAACATTATTCCTGGAACACTAAAGTCCACACTGACATAAAGTTAGAGACTTAAGCGGAAGTGAGAGGAATAAAGCTGTAGAGAGAGATTTGAGAGATGTAGGTCAAGGAAAGAAAAGTGTTTGCATTTAACAGTCAAATAGACACATTAGGGTGGGGCCATGCATTTGAGTGAAACAAACTGCAGCTTAAATATGCAGTCTGTAAACGTTGCCATCTCCGTTTGAAACCTGCAATTACAGTTATTTGCAGAATTTTTTTTTTTTTTTTTTTTTTTTTTTGTGGATACTGTGAGTCAGTGTCAGAAGTGTTATATCTCTGCCTTAATTGAAATGAACACACCAACATGCTTCTTACTTCCACAGCTGTTCGGTCTCACTTCTTTACTGAATATTGTAACACACCAACTCCTGTATGTTAAAAAGGTAGAATAAGTTTAACAAATCAAACTTTTTCACTTATTGTTTACTTAAATCCGCAAAAGAGGTTTTATTTAACTGGTTTCTTGTGAATTTGGACAATGATATACATAAGGTTTCTCTTTCTCGGTTTCTATTTTTAAGTGTTGCCTTTCTTGTCCAGGGACTATTTGAAAAAGAGACTATAGTCTCAATATGACCCCCCTGGTTAAATAAAGGAATAAATAAATGAATAAAAATAAGCAAAGCATAATTTTTTTTGCAATTTTGCAACATCTGTCCTTCATTAAAGCCATAATGGCAGGTATTCTGCTGTTGGCTTCATAGGTTCCTGAGATTTTGACCAGAATGGAAGCCAACCACTAATGAAGGTTTAGACCACTTCCAATGGGAGTTCTTCCATCTTTTCACTGTCTAGACTTTAAGGAGGAATCAAAAGAAAAAAAGAAATGTTGCAAATTACTTGCTATATTTCAATCACTTTCAGTATGAAGTGTAATAGACTGTAACTCGCATTAAAATCCTTTAATCAGATTAGTTACTGATTTTACATAATTTTGTATACATATTTTAAAACAATATTTGTATTTTAAATATAATACATTAATTGTTTGTCTGGTTATGTTAGGGTGACTATGACAAAAAATATTACTCACCTCAATTTACAGTTTGTGTTTTGTAGGACTTTAATGAGCTGCTCCTTTGAGTTTTCTTTGCTATTTTGTCTCAGATTAAGCTTTGTTAAAAACTGCAGTGCATTCCTCCCAGTCAAAGACTGAGACAAACAAGCAGCATCTGTAATGCCAGTCATTCAGGTTAGACAAACAATGAGAGACAGAGAGAGAAAGATCGATCAGTCTTACTTTCACCCAGAGTGTGATATTTACCCAGAGGGCACAAGATATCAGTCATGTCAATGGGAATCCAAGTGATGAGGAATTTTGCTTGATTGACTTCTACTGGCAGAAAATTCCCCTACGTGAGTTTTACACTGAATTCAAATTAGACATGGAAGTTTACATCATTGACCAAAATAAGTTGTTTCAGTGGCTTTAGTGTGGTTGGAGCCTTTCTGCCACTGAAAGGCCATCAGGAGAAGCTAAGCAAAATATTCACAATAAATGAGGCAGTCTTTTAAGCATTAACTACTAAGTCATTTCATAACAGCGTTGTTCAAGAATAAAAAGTGCTGCAGAATAAAGAGGGAAATGGGGAAATTGGGGAAATGTTTCTCACACACACACTTCACATCTGATCATGCTTTTAAACCCACAGAATTTTGCTGTGCAAAGGGAAATATGACCGCACTTTACAGCATGGAATATGTATAATGGTGAATAGGAGTCTATATGTAGAAGATGGGATTGTTAATGACTCAGATCCATGTGAAGTTCATGTGCGAGTTAAATTATTATTATCTGTGTTTTTGTTCTGTCACAGTCATTCTGTTGCACTGCAGTAGCTTCTGTCACAAAAACTAATTTGTCGTATGTGTAAACATGCCTGGCAATAAAGCTAAATATTTATTTTAAAATGAGTACTTCAAGTAAATATATTAAGTGAAAGAGGATCAAATGACAAAAGAAGTTTGTGAATTTGTGCATTTGAATGTGTTTGACAGACAAAAGCCTTCCAAAGACATAGAAATACACGGTTAAACAGCCCACAGAGTAATGATTCAAATGATTCATCATCAGTAGAAGATGCAATGTTCTTAAACCTGAAATTATATTTGTAAATCCAGTAGTCAAACGCTGTGTTGCCACCTGACTAATGACTGATCTCTGTGTGAATGTCCACAAAACCTGAAGCATTTCTGAATGTATATTATCAGCAGGCTATTTAGAGAAAGGAAAATGTAAAAGACGAAAAAGAGGAATTGGGGGAAAAATTTAGTTCTGAATAATCTATTGCTATTATGTAAATAATATTTAATCATGTAATAAAATCCATATAAAGTACCTGTAGCCTGACTATGATTATTATAAAATTACATGTAATATAATTACAAGTACTTAATTTTTGTAATCTGATTACCTAATCCAGATTACAAGTAATCAGTTATGCAGGCATAAAGCAACATATACAATATACAATACTGTACTGTCAAGGTATATAGCACTAAAGTACTGTATATCACTTTAAATAGAATACTGTTGTTGAATTAATGTTTATACTGCTACTGTCATAATACACTGTCTATATTGATCATAACTATACAATCATGCAGAGATAGACTTCATCAGCATGAGTTTGCAGAAAAGCATTGTGGTTCATATAACACTCTTCAGAGTCTTTCTATCTCTGAGAGAGTGTGAGTGAAGAGGAAGTGGGAAGAAAACTAGTGACTGAAGACTGTAGATGTGTCACACAAATGTTCACATGCTGATTGATATCTTACAAAGATCAGTTACGCAGGCATAAAGCAACATATACAATACACAATACTGTACTGTCAAGGTATATAGCACTAAAGTACTGTATATCACTTTAAATAGAATACTGTTTTTGAATTAATGTTTATACTGCTACTGTCATAATACACTGTCTATATTGATCATAACTATACAATCATGCAGAGATAGACTTCATCAGCATGAGTTTGCAGAAAAGCATTGTGGTTCATATAACACTCTTCAGAGTCTTTCTATCTCTGAGAGAGTGTGAGTGAAGAGGAAGTGAGTAGAAAACTAGTGACTGAAGACTGTAGATGTGTCACACAAAAGTACAAATGTTGATTGCTATCTTACAAAGGTGCAATTTTATAAAGTTTATTGTCTCAACCATGATGATCATATGTAAACAGATTTGCAACCCGGACTTTTTAGGCAAGCATAAAAAAAGTTAATTAAATAACAAAAAGGACGTTGTACAGCTCAATGTTCAGTGGCAGCTGTCACAGCTGAAAAGTGCTCTGTGTGACCAGTCTGAGTCCTTCAGATGCTGTCTCTGATTTAGCTAGCAACAATGTGTTAATATTCTGACAATAGATGTTGTTACTTTCATTTTCAAAATAATCAGTGGTGGACTGTAAGGAAGTACATTCATTGAGTATTCTCGTACAAATGTGAAATACAAAGTGTTCTTATTTTTATTTAATTTTTATCACAAGACAGCAACACTAAAAATGGTATTTTACTATATGATGCATTGTTGTAGATTAAACTACCCAACAGTAGGCAACCTTTTAAATTGAAAACCTTGAACATATTCAGAAATAAAATGCAACATACACAGTAGTGTAGCAGTAATATTAATGCAAAACCATCATGACAATTGTTTTTCAGAACAATACAGTAAATACCTTGTCTTTTACTCTCAAAAACTTATGTAAGATTATACTTTTAATTAGAGGATAGTTCACCCAAAAAATGAAAATTCTGTAATAATTTACTCACCCTCAATTTGTTCCAGGTTTGGAATTTTCATTTTTGGGAGAACTATCCCTTCAAATCCCCAATGGGCTATTACTGAAAGTACTTTAGTAAAGTGCCTTAATATTTCTTCTACTAATTACTTCTATCCCCAAATCAGACCGGACCCCTGTACTGCAGGATAAACCTGAATGTGCCAGTGCTGGCTAGGTTTTTTTAATGGTGACACACAGCCTGATTTTGGGCTGAGCATGGAGGCCCTGACAGTGCTGCTGGATCTTCTTAGAAGTGAACGATGACACAGATGGGGTGCTACAATCCAGACCCTGGTGTTTCTCTTCTGTCTGCCAGTGGTACATCGTACAGAGTGGTTTCCAGAGTGTTTGAAATACCTTGTTCCAATGTCCACCGCATTGTCCTCCGAGTTGCTGAGGAGTAATTCACCTCCCGAAGACCCGGAAGCAGGGCTGGGCTTAAAGTTGATGTTATTTTTCTGATGTTAAGCCTAAGCTATGTTGTAAATAGTTGTAAAAAGTACTTTCAGTAATGTATAGAACAATTTGTTTTAATGTGTAAAAATTGTATTTACAGGACAAAAAATATAAAGGTATAGAATAATGTTTTGTTCAAAAATTATATGCTGCATTAAAAAAAGTTCAATCTACATAATTCTCTTTTATTTACATGTGAATATGCATAACAAAAAATGCTAAATGTACAGAAAGTACTCAGACTCATTTACAAATAAATTGCATTACAAAAATGAATAACATATACAACTTAATTTAATTTTTCACTTACATCACAAAAATAAACTACAGAAATTTGGTTGTTTCACTGACAATGTGACATAAAAAAGATTCAAAAATTGTAATGTACCATTTTTTTCCCCCCACTGTTTCCTCTTGGTTAATAATGTATTTGTTAAGCATTCTCTCAAGAAGAGGAATCATCAGTCTCTCTCTGTTCTCCTGTGCTCTTCTCTCTTCTGTCTCTCTCCAGAATTTGATGTCCTCTTGGAGTAGTTCCACCTGCTTCCACTCACTCCCTCACCTGTCCCAAAACACTCACTCCCTCACCTGTCCCAAGACACTCACTCCTTCACCTGTCCCAGGACACTCACTTCCCCACCTGTCCCATGACATCTGCAATCCTAAGGCAGAGCAAATAAACCATGACTGTTAACAACAACGGCACAATAAATTTCAGCTAAAATCTATCTGTTAACTTGCTTACTTTGTATTTTTTAAGTCCTTCATTAGCAGGCTCATTTTATCCAGAATATTCCTAAAACAAGAGAAAATTGAAACACTTGTGAAAAATATAAAGACAGGTTTGCAATCGTAACATTAGA
>JAPDDM010000087.1:0-12500 GCA_027474115.1 Schizopygopsis malacanthus
TTTACATAGGTCAATTTCAAAACCTTTTTATCTCGTTACATCATTTATAATATCACCAAATCGGCGCATCATGATTCTAATTTTCACGACTGTCTATATGTTATCTAAAACCAATTATAACCTCACAGGGAACGTAATACGTCATAGGTTTAAGCAAAATCATAGGTTCCACTTACACAGCAATCTTATACATGACATGAAATACAACCTTAATATATATTGTCTCTTGAGTATATTGTTTTAATAGCCATGGAATAAATTATAAGTCTTTGTGCATAAAGTCCACCAGTTCGGGGTGGTTTCTTTGCACTGGGCAGACACACAGGAAAGTGATTTTCCTTTGACCTGCAGAGGGGGCGAAAGCAGAGCGAAAGAGGGGCTGTCCTGGGGGTGATGATTGGTCACGTCCTGGGATCTGGAAAAGATCAGTCCAAAAGTTTCACCATAAAACAGTCCTGCCTTATTGAATTATGGTTTGAATGGCCATCCCGGGCCATGGTCCAGATAAACGAGTTCCTTTGTCCTGTTTTGAAGAACATCCAGATGTTTTGCTTAAAGGTCTCCTATTTTTTTAGGGGGTCTCCTGAGATAAGGCGACTTGGGGCAGGAACTCGGCCTGCCAGTTAGATGCGGATGGCTCATGTATTACCCTTTTTTTATGACCCCTTAGGAATGTGCTGGTTCTCAAATCCCTTTTTGGGCAATTAGACTCTACATTATAGTACTTTATTCTTTTTACTTTTTTATTTTAAACATTTATTTATTTGTTTAATATGATTTTTTTCATTATTACGTATTTTAATTATTATTTGTGTATTTATTTTGTTCTCATTTAAATTACTTACAACTTTTCACTCATTTATTTACTTATTTTATTTCTCGTTTTTACTCATTATTTACTTGTTTATTTGTTATTAAATATTTATTTTTTATTATTTTTTTATTTATATTGATCTAATCTATTTTTTATTTATTTATTTACTTACCCCTCTGAGGGTCCCCAGACCTTTTAAACGCCCTACTATAATGAACACCAATATTTACTGTCCTGGTCCATTTACTTTAGGAAAATTGGCAAATGAACAGTGACACATTAATAATATTTAATAGTGTTTTGTTATTGTATACAGCTACAACAACTGTACTATACTTTTTGTGCATTCATTTTAAGCGATAGAATATTCAGTAAACTAAGTCAGATTATTTGCATCACACATAATCTCGGTTGTTTCTGTCAGTGGGCCGCAGAAGTCCCGTGGTCGCCGTGGCCCTGCGGCCGTCCCGCAATCTGCCAGGAACCGGCGTGGGGAAGAGGCACGAGAAGCGGATCAGTCGAGGGCGAATCCTGGGCGGGACGTCTGCATTGCCGGCGCTCACCCTGGATGGCAGCGCTGTAATCGCAGATGAGTTTTGTGCAGGAACGCTGGTCTCTCCTGCTGGATCGTGTCGGCGCTCACTGCTTCCTGCGCAAGTATGTGTCTGTGTGTGCATTCATGCATTTCTATAGTTACAGCTTCATTCTAACTCAATACAGCTGTATAACTGTGACTCTCTCTCTCTCTCCCAGTCCATTAAAGTCTCAGATTCGGGTCGTTCTCGGACAGCACACCTTTAACGACACCGGTCCCAAACCAGGACCTTTGCTGTTCAGGATTATATTTTATACTCGCATTACACCCAGTTTGAGCCGACCTTAAACGATATTGGTGAGTCTGGATTCAAATACAGAAGCTTTAACATAATTAATTACTTACAAACCTACATATCCTGTGTGTGTGTGTGTGTGTGTGTGTGTGTGTGTGTGTGTGTGTGTGTGTGTGTGTGTGTGGGTGTGTGTGTGTGTGTGTGTGTGTGTGTCAGTGTAAATTTTGACGAAATGACGACGAAAAAATTTCATCAACGAACCTTTTTTCTGTAACTAAGCGAGACGTTGACAAACTAAAAACTAATATCTTATGATAAAAACTATGACGAAATGTATGCCGCGTCTTCCTTAACAAGACGAGACTAAAATGTTATTGAGGACTACGGATATTCAAAATACATCTTATAGGCTAAGTTAACTGTCTTGTCTTTCAAAATGTGTGTCTCTGTCATTGAATGAGGGGCGTTTGTAGAGCTAGTCTCAGTACGGCATGCGGAGGGGACGGATAGGCTACCAAAACACGAACTAGCGATCTGAAAACAATGGCCTCAGCTCCCGAAGGGTTAGGGGACTGGGTGACAAACGTCCCGTTTTTTCCAAGGAGTCACTTTGTTGTCAATTTAAAGGTGGGATAGGTGGAATTGGGCGATAGAAGTGCTCTCTCTTCTTAACAGACGCAGTACGAAGTGTAGTATCGATAGGAACGTACTCGTTTAATGTAAACTTGGTTCCTGAGCTTCGGAACGAGTATGCGTACATTTTTTAGCTCAGATTAGCTTTATTTGTCACATACACAATTATACAGAGTATAATGAGGAGTGAATGTTTTCTCTGCATTTAACCCATCAAGTGGAGCAGTGGGCAGCCGACATTGCGGCGCCTGGGGAGCAGTTGGGGTTCGGTGCCCTGCTCAAGGGCTCAGTCTCACCTCAGTCGTGGACATTCTGCCAGAGCTGGGATTTGCACAACCTTGGGTTACACTCGGGTTTCAAGTCACACGCTCTATCCATTAGGCCAGTACTTTGCGGCTACACGACTCAGTCGTCGCTTCAGTCGAAGTAACCTGTGGAGCCTTGGCAAAAACCCGCATTATATAGCCACTCGTACAAGAAGACTTGTCGTCGACTAAAACTAGACTAAATTATGAAAGTCTCAAATGACTAAAATGTGACTAAACAATTTCCTTTCAAGAAATAGACTGACTAAATCAAAAATGTATGCAAAATTAACACTGGTGTGTGTGTAATGCTTTAAACCAAAAACAGGGCTTTTTATATAAAAATATATAATGTACATGCATACACACTTGTAGTTTTTGTCATTTTTTTGTTTTAGTTTTAGTATTTTAATGTCAATACAGTATTTATTTATTTTATTAATTAGTGTTAGTGTATTTACTTTAGTTATTTTAGAACTTCACCTTAGACTGAATAAGAATGAAAACATTGTATACATTATATTTTATTTTCAGTTAACCTTTACACTTTTAGTTGTGCACATACAGTATCTCACAGAATGAGTACACCCTCACATTTATGTAAATATTTTATTATTTATTTTTTATGTGACAACACTGAAGAAATGACACTTTGCTACAATGTAAAGTAGTGAGTGTACAGCTAGTATAACAGTGTAAATTTGCTGTCCCTCAACATAACTCAACACTTAGTCATTAATGTCTAAACCGGTCAGTGCTCGGACCATATGCCGCACACTGCATTCCATTGCATTCCATTGGTCTGCATGGCTGTCGTCCCAGAAGGAAGCCTCTTCTAAAGATGAAGCACAAGAAAGCCCACAAACGACAAGTGTGTCTTGCCTACAGTCAAGCATGGTGGTGGGAGAGTGTCGTGGTCTGGGGTTGCATGAGTGCTGCTGCGGCACTGGGGAGCTACAGTTCATTGAGGGAACCATGAATGCCAACATGTCTGAAGCAGAGCATGATCCCCTCCCTTCGGAGACTGGGTGCCGCGAGCAGTATTCAACATGATAATGACCCCAAACACACCTCCAAGACAACCACGGCGTTCCTAAAGAAGCTGAGGGTAAAGGTGACGGACTGGCCAAGCATGTCTCAGACCTAAACCCTATTGAGCATCTGTGGGGCATCCTCAAACAGAAGGTGGAAGAGTGCAAGGTCTCTAATATCCACCAGCTTCGTGATGTCGTCATGGAGGAGTGGAAGAGGACTCAGGGGCACCTGTGAAGCTCTGGTGAACTCCATGCTCAAGAGGGTTAAGGCAGTGCTGGGAAATAATGGTGGCCACACAAAATATTGACACTTAGGGCCCAATTTGGACATTTTCACTTAGGGGTGTACTCACTTTTGTGGCCAGCGGTTTAGACATTAATGGCTGTGTGGAGTTATTTTGAGGGGACAGCAAATCCACACTGTTATACAAGCTGTACACATTGTAGCAAAGTATAATTTCTTCAGTGTTGTCATGTTAAAATATATTAAAATAATATATAAATAAATATTGTTAAAATATATAATAAAATATTTACAAAAATGTGAGGTGTGTACTCACTTCTGTGAGATACTGTATATATATATATATACATATATATATATATACACACACACACACACACGCACACAATTATAAATTATTTATTTGCATTTTAACAGGTTAATTTACTTACAATATTTATTTACAAATTACTGTCAATTTAATTTCAAAGTTAATTTTCTGTTTATTGCTTGAAAATTGCAACATGGCACTAATTCATCTTTTAAAAACACTTTTAGTAACAGGGTTGCAAATATATGAAAAAAATTATAAAAATAAAGCTAAACAGCTCAAAATAAAGTTTCAATGAACATTCATCGGTCTTCATTCTTATAACTGTAAATAGTTTCAGGAGTTTCAGACCCTGTTTTGTACTTTTGTATTCATTAAAATCCCATGTGTGTTCAGATGTGGGCGTCTGCAACAGCAATTGAACAAAGACAAAACATTATGTGAAAATGTGCTTTTCAAGCTTCTCAGGAAATGTATGTAAAAACACACCGTGGAGACGTGGGCCGGTGTGTTTCAGACACGCTTCAACATGCTGAGCACCAGCGCTTGTGCTGATTGAACCGCATTGTTCCCAGATTTCTGTCTCCAAAAGCACAAAAATGACACTCAGTTCCTTTAAAACAGTCATATAAAACAGTGAGTGTCTCTCACCTGTGCCAAGCGTTGCTATGGAGCGAGTAAGTGTGTGTGTGTGTGTGTGTGTGTGTGTGTGTGTGTGTGAGAGTGTGTGTGTGTGTGGTTGTCTGTCTGTGTGTGTGTGTGTGTGTGTGGTGTGTGTGTGTGTGTGTGTGTGTTGCGAGAGTGTGTGTGTGTGTGTGTGGTTGTCTGTGTGTGTGTGTGTGTGTGTGTGTGTGTGTGTGTGTGTGTGTGTGTGTGTGTGTGTGTGTGTGTGTGTGGTGTGTGTGGGTGTGTGTGTGTGTGTGTGTCTTGTGTGTAATAGCAGCTGTTTTTGCAGTTTTAGTGAAGCTGAAGAAGGTGAACGGACGCTGTGTTCTGAAACACCTTCATCAGGCCCATCTGTCTGCCGGGGAAACACATGACGTTTTCCGATCACTCCTGCTGTAAGATCTCAGGCTGGGGTCACATGCATGAGAGTGAGTGCATGAGTTTTTACCTGTGCTTGAAGTGTACGGCATTTCTGACATGTTTCCAGTGCATACAGTAAAAGCGTCAGTGTCTGAGTGATTAGACACTGAATGAATGCAAGCCTTACCAAAACGTTTATTTTATTAAGTACAGGTAAGTTAAAGTATATTTTTAAGTATACTTTATGTAGTAAGTATACAGATATCAGTGTACTAGTAGTATACTTGTAAGTGTACTATGTACTCCTCGGGACTAAATTCACCCTCATTCTAGTATTAAAAAGTATACTTTTAAGTATAACAGTAGTACATTTTGAGTACACAACCAGTTTACATCAAATTTTTTTGCTTATACAGCAACTAAACAAAAAGTGAACGTACAGGTATACTGATAGTTTACTAATTAAATACATGTAGTAGCATTATTAGTACACTTTGAAGTAGTGTAACATACTAAACATAAATGGAGTCGATCAACAGCCCAAAGCTTGACAGTCAATTTTACCTCTTCATTGGTCAACAATTTATTCCATAACCTTACACAGATCGTGTTAGATTACTAATAGGGACATAGTAGTACTCATTTGTTTCTTCTTCACTTGTGTTTTTTTTGGGAGTTCTGTACAGAAGATGTGTACTAGCGCCTGAGAAGTACATTAAAAGTAGACTAAAAGTATAATTTCTGATTTTTTGTTTAAAAGAAGTATACTAATAGCACACTTGAATAAACTTATTTTTGTAAGGGAAGCTCAGTCGGTCTACCGGGGGCTTTCAAAAAGCAGTTCAGGGAGCGTGCAGAGTTTTTTTTTCAATCAGATAAACCCGTAAACTCCCGGAAAGTCCAAGGATCCAGTAAGCGAATGCATTCAAGCAGTAAGTTCACAATGCAGAGAAAACACGGCCGATTTCATCACAGATGGCGGAGATGATAGTACTCATGAGCAGATGTCAGTAAATTAGTATTTTCAGTATGTAGCTATTTGGCTTTAAAGCGTGAGTGTTTTAAACTGGATGCTGGCTGAAGGTGTTTAAGATTACGCAGTAGTCAATGGTTTAGTAATTCTGCATGGATCAGTCAGGTCAAATCAAGGTATTCAAATTTATTTGGTCCTGTTTGGTATCGCAGCCTGACTTGTGCAAAATGTTTATTTATAGTGCTGTAAACTACTAAATATTGTCTGTGAAGCTGCTTTGCAACAGATGTGTATCATGAAAAAAGAAAAACGCTATGCAAATAAATGTGTATTGAATTGCACACATTTATTTAATTACCATGATATGCGTTCATTTTTCATTTAAAAAATGTAAAAGTATTTTTTTTTGTACTTTAGTTTGTAAAGTATTTTTTTATTTATTTATGGGTGGGTGAGTGAGTGGGGTTGAGTACAACCACTTATTTTTTCACTTCAAGCACTGCTTTTTACTCATATTTTTAAATAGATTTATTTCTATTTGTTTTATATTTTCATTAGAATTTTACTTGAATTTTAGTCATTTTGTTGTTTGCCATTTTATTAGTTATGTTTTTAAGTGTGTATATATAGTTTTTGTTTTGTTTCAGTTTTAGTTAAACTAGAAAAGTAAAGATCGTAAACAAATGTTTATGTTGGCGTGACAAAGCCTTGTTTGACAGTTTTAATATCTTTGAAAAGCTTGAAGTTTGAAGATGTGTTCTAGTGCATTGCTAAAATATTTATGCAAATTGCTAACATGATTTAGCATGATTCAACATGTTTACATGAATTAACACATTGTTAGCATGTTTCTAGCATGGTGGTAGCATGATTGGCATATTACTAGCATGATTGAGCATGTCGCTTGCCTTATTTTGAAAATTAGCAACGTTTAACTCATTTTAGCATGTTGTCCTAGGATGTTGTAAAGTTTCACTAGTCTGATTGTAAAAAAGTTTTGACCCCCTCAATGAAAATTTATGGGATTTTTCATAGATTTGATAATTCGTTAAGAAAACCATGCATCCGATCAGTTAGAAAATATACAGCAATTCGAGTAAGACCAGTATGGATGTCTGAGCCGAGGTTGGCGGTTGTAGAAGAAGAAATGGATTTCAGTATATTGGCTGTGAATGTGACCGTGTTTGTGTGTGTTTGTGTGTGTTTAGAGGCAAACTCGTACTCTAACCTGATGGAGGGAGTGGTGAAGATCATCCCGTTCGATCAGTGCTCGTCTCCAGATGTCTACGGTTCAGAGGTCAGGTCAGGGATGCTGTGTGCGGGACGTGAGTCCTGTGTGGACGCTGTCAGGTCAGACGCCAAAACAACACCAAAACACCATTTGTCATGTTATTATTTTATTAAGTTTACTGGATTGCAGATTTGGATTTTATATGACATACGTCAAATAATTTTACTTTCTATTTTAGACTAATATTCATATTTTTAGTAATTGTATGTAAATTTAAGTAAATATTTTAAGTAAATTGTAAAACTACTCTAATATTTTACATCTAATTTTACATGTTAGACTAATATTAACACACACGGACACACACACACACACACACACACACACACACACACTGTATATGTACTGTATAAAACATTTATTTATAGTTCTTGATTCTGATTGGCTGATAAGAGTGTTGATATTACACTGATATTAAGTCCAACAGCATTTCAACAGCCGTTTCAACGTTTGTATCACTCCACTTGCCAAAATTGCCGTATTTCTCACAGCGAGTGTCATTGCGAACGCCCAATTAATACTGTTTTGTGTCATGGAATGTAGTTTTAAGAGTTATTTTAGGTGAGAATGTACTTGTTTGGACTTCAAATGTGCAGTTTGTTAATAAAGATAATGTCTATTTGTGTTGATGTTTTTGGAGATGTGAGCTCCAGACCATCTGCGGCCGTTCAGCGCTCATGAACCCGCAGAGAGAGCGCCTCACCTCGGCTAGATCTTCTGATATTTACCGCTGGCTCTGATGTCTCTATAGCGGTTAAACATGATATATAATAAGCTTTGGGTAAATCTAACAGGCAGTCATTGAACTCATTAATCTATTATTTGTTCCAGAGCAAACACTTTTGGCAAAAATCTCATCATGTTTATGTAACTTCAATGCGGTATATCAGAGCAGTGTCTTTGTACTTAAGACTGAATTGCCTAGCAACTTTTATGATAGCTATTTTTTATTAAATATTATTATTCAATAAATAATACTTGCTCATATCTCTGATTCCTCTAACCAAGTTTCAACGTATTTCAGATGTTATGATTTTGATCATGTGTTTCGGCTGCATCTGTTGATGAGTCAATGTAATTTCAACATTTATGTTTAATTATTTTACTTTTTTATTTTAGAGTAATATTAACTTTTCTTAATATATATAATTAGTTATGGAATAATAATAACAATAATATAAGGTGAAATTTATTTATCAATACATAGTCTAATATCAGTATTAGTGCAGCAATAATAATAATACAAAATAATATAATGTAATTGTTATTGTTTTAGATTAATATTAATATAATTAGTATTAACATATGCATTCATATAGAATATCCTTTATCTGTAAATGCTTGCATACTTATGGAAGCCTGTTTCCGCCACTGATTAAAAAAAAAATAAAATAGATAATTATTTTTGATCAAAATTGAGTTTGTATTCTGCCATTCTGACTTCATAACTCACAATTGATAGTTTATATCTTGCAATTCTGAAAAAATAAGTAAGGTGGCAGAAACAGGCTTCCATACACATCTGTATTACTTTAAAACAACTGAATTGTTTGCACTGACAGAGTGTGTGTGTGTGTATGTGATTTGTTCAGGGCGACTCGGGCGGTCCGTTAGCGTGCGAGTGTGACGGCGTGAGTTTCCTGTACGGGATCATCAGCTGGGGAGACGGATGCGGACGCTCAGGAAAACCGGGCGTTTACACCCTCGTGCCCAAATATTCCGACTGGATCAACAGCGTCATCAACAAATCCAGAAAAACATCCCAAAAAACATCAGTGAATAGAACAACAATAAACATTTGTATCGGGAGTCAATGCCAAAAATAAAACAACTGTGACTTTACTATTAATGTATTCATGAAGGCTTTCCGTTCCAGTGTCACTGTGTCAGACTGATGAACGTGTGTTTCACTGCTATTATATATATATTAACAAGCAACATGGTGTCATGTACACTGGAATGGAAAGAGTTATTTAAAGTTATTATTATTATTATGTTTTTTGCATATTGATACATTTGGATTGCTATGAAATACATGTATTTAATCTGTATTAAACCTTTTTAAAAGAGAGTTTTTTACAGTGTTTGAGTGAATCTAGTATTGGAAAGGTCATGATTTACACATAAACCCTAGAAAGTGAATACACAGATGCAGTTTCAAAGCAACAGTTTTCTGTTAAATCATAGTTTAGCAGCATCAGCTGAAATTATTCCACTATATATTATAAACATTAATTAAGTGCATTCCTTTGACTTTCAGACAGGTCTCTGTGTTGAATTAATTTTATTCTGACATTGGAATGGCCCAAGTAATGCATAATGTGTATTCATATCTATCCTACATCAACACAAAATTCAAATATATATGACATTATATCACAAATGAAGTCTATGTTTCATAACTAGCCTACTCTAAATATACACATAACTATTTTTGTATTGTTTGTATAGCATTTACTCACTGTGTGCATTAATTTCATGGTAATACACGTTTGAGTTTGTTTGTAATTCAGTCACTTAAGAATGATAAAGCATTATTTTTATTAGATTGCCATTACTGAAATATAGTATTGAGAATTATCTTCAGTTTTTTCACGTTGTATATTATTTATATGTAATTTTCAAACAAATAATGTTCAATGGACTTTCAACTGTACAAAACACACACACACACACACACACACACACACGCACACACACAGACAGACTCGCTCACACACTCACTCACTCACACACACACACACACACACACACACACATTACACACACACACACACACACACACACACACACTCACTCACTCACTCACTCACGCACGCACGCACGCACGCACGCACTCACACACACACACGCACAGACACACTCACTCACTCACTCACTCACTCACACACTCACAAAGTACAACATGTTTCATCATTGATGTTTTATTTTTACAATGAAACCAAATGTTATGTTACAATCATTTCATAAGCTATTGTTAGACACAAAACCAATTTACTTTAAAGCTTTATTTGTTTTACACTTGTTTTCCCCCAATGTGGGTGAATTTGTGTTTGTTTGTTTGTGATATACACCCTTGCATTGCTTAGAAATGTTTGCACAATTATAATAGGGACACAAGTATTACCTGATCTGAGCATTATACATTACCTTTTAGGTGTAGTAATGCAATTATGTTGCTTAATTAATGTTGCTTTCCCCATTACACACATTTGTTACATTACAAACATTATTTACTTATAGTTTATTTTATATTTGTCATGTATGTATTTATAGTTAATTAGTTAGGTAGCTTGTGTGTGTGTGTGTGGTCTTTTATATCTGATTTATATCGTCTCTTTTCACAAGGGGCCACCAATGCGTGTAAGGGTTAATCATGTTTGACACACTGACCTCTGACTGACATCTGACATATGAGGCGCGCCGGGGCGCGTGCTCGAGGCAGCGGGGGCGCGCGCTCGCGCAGCTGTCATGAGGGGAAGATGAGCGACACCGTGATCGCGGAGGGAGCTGCTAAACTCAGAGACGGCAAAAAAGTACGGAAACGCCGCATGTGTGTGTGTGTTTGAGAGTGAATGTGTGTAAAGCTGTACCTGGTTTCTGTGTTTGCAGTGGAGGAGCCGCTGGCTGGTTCTGCGCAAACCCTCACCGGTCGCAGGTCAGTTCATCACATCACTAACAACACCATACAGACATGTGCCACAGATACATATCCAGCTCAGGAGCGAAGCGATCTGATACTTTAGATGCTCGTAGAATAAA
Organism: Schizopygopsis malacanthus; assembly: GCA_027474115.1. NCBI lineage: Eukaryota > Metazoa > Chordata > Actinopteri > Cypriniformes > Cyprinidae > Schizopygopsis > Schizopygopsis malacanthus. Next base: position 11,223 of record JAPDDM010000087.1, read on the forward strand.
CAGTACGTTTTACTATTTCACCAAAGTATTTCCTATACAATCAAATATTTATGTTCTAAAAAATATATATATTTAGACATTATTTATGTTAAATAAAGGCTGCATTGTGGTAGGATGGTGAAAAAAAGTATTGTGATTACTGTTTGGAAAACATTCTTCAAAATATCGTCTTTCATAAATGATGACAGATTTTTCATTTTTTGGGTGAACTATTCCATTAATTTACAATAAACACCTGAGTTCCAAAACTCAAACAAGTCTAATTGTACATACTAATAAGTAAAAGTGACAACGACAGTAGCAAAGTAAACCAGCAGAAGGTAATATACTGTGAATCTGAGTGCATACTGTGCATGTTACATCTGTATAAATACAAGAGTGTTTGTGAAACAGATGCCTGCTTCACTGTGAGGTCTTGGCATACAGTTGTTATTTGTAATTTAATTAATAAAATAGATTGAGCAAATATAACCATGATCGCAGCCTGTACATTATTGTATTATATAATAAACAGAATAGCATTCCATCTAACAAGCTAATTTTGTTTTAAATGTTACAGTTTATTTCTGAACATTCTGAGAATATTCAAAAGTAACGCTCCAATAACGTTGGAATGTTCCTTTAATGTTTGCATAACAAAAACAGTGTTTTTGAAACATTTAAATAATCTGGACATTTTGGAAATCACAAACAGAACATTCAGAAGTAACATTTTCATAACATTAACAGAACATTCAGTATTACATGTTTCCTATTTGGTTCCATCCCAGCTAACAAAAAACATGCTATAGAATAGAACAGAATAAAATGAGTCTAACAGAGTTTCTCTTTAACATGTTAAAACACTATGAAGGTTAATGTTCATGGAGGTTCTGACTGTTGACTTCAGTCTTACACAGTAATATTTGTCATTCAGCATGAACAGCTGTGTTTTCTCTTGAAATAAACCACTCTTGTTTCTTCATGATGCGTGGGCTATATAATGTAGGAAACACACCGACTTCATGGACTTATATTGTGACACACATTCAGTGTCAGTAATTTGACTGGTCAGGCGTTGCAGGAGTTTCATATAACAGCACTGGAATCTTTCACTATTCAGTTCGTATCGTACTGCTTTACTGATATACCTAACCGTCCGCTGCAGCGTGTGTGTGTGTGTGTGTGAAGATCACAGGCCCTCAGAAAGACGTCTATACAGCTGTGTGTGTGTGTGTGTGTGTGTGTGTGTGCAGATCACAGGCCCTCAGAAAGACACCTATACAGCTGTGTGTGTGT
>JAPDDM010000087.1:15000-95000 GCA_027474115.1 Schizopygopsis malacanthus
CAAATGAGTTTACTATTAAAATTAAAACATGGAAGAAATAGCGTATTGTTATTATTCTCAACAAAAGTTGTAATAATCGTTATAGTTGTATTGCGTATACAGTAATATATTCGGCTAAACCGAACTTATATTTTGACAGGTTGCCATGAGGACCTTTTAAGTTTCTGTAGCCTATGTATATATGATATGACGATCGTTTTACTCAAATGAAACGGTCAAATGCTCATGAACGTGACTCTCCGAGCAGTTCTGGGGATGTTGTTCGTGTTTTTATGACCTCATTTATGCTGAAAACACCGCGAGCATCACGCGCTCTTCATGTATGTGTGCAGTAAACGAAACCGCACGTCTGTGTCATTCATTAACAGAGATGCAGAACATGCAGGATTCATATTTAAATAGTGTTTTTGCGGCTTAATATTTATAGATACTAGTCCATAGCGCGAGTCGATTTAAGTGTACTGACCTACTTTTGATTAATTCATCCAAACTTCGACACATTCCGCGTTATACGGTAAAGTCCATTATATGACTGCATTCCGCGATTCCGCCCGCATTTTCCGCATCGCGGACATCATAGGTTATATTGAGGTGTTTTGCAACTTCAGCAACGTCTGCTGCTGCCTTACCTTTGAGAGACAACTGATGCGTGATCACGGAGGCAGCTCCAGTTAGCATGTGCTTTCGGTGTGAGACTGCCTTCAGTTTTCCGCGTTGATTGGTCGGACTCGTGACTCTCTACATATCAGATGAGCGGTGGGCGGAGATTGCTCTCAGAGATTGAGAGATCGCCTCACTCTCACAGTGTGTTGAGCTCAGACAGGCTGCATCGAGCCAAATAGTGCATTTAAACATTAAATAATTCCACCTGTATTATTTATTCACCAATAAATAATGTCACCTGTAAATAGTATGTTTGTTTGCATTATAAAAAAAATAAAAAATAAATAAAAAAAATATTAAAAAAAATTATCGGCAAATATGTTTTGAAAATGGCCGATATCGATAATCGGTAAAATGCTTAATATCGGCGCCGATAATCGGCCAGGCCGATAATCGGTCGACCCCTAATACAAACCCTCATAAATCTGTTTCAAAGTTAGTGCTAACAGGTTTAACCCTGCCTGCATTCCCTCGTCACATCACACAAAGAGAAGCTGTTACTGTGTAGACGTGATTTATGGCAGTGTGTGGCTAATGGCATCAGGATCACTTACTAGAGCTCTCTAGTTAGTGTGTATAAGGCAACACTAAGGACTATTGTTCGTTTGTTGGATCAAGGATTTAAACAAAGCCTGAACTATAACTGTTGATTTTCACTTGACAGAGATGAATATAAGAAGCCATGCATATCCTTCAGAAGTCCATTGTTCACTGCTGAATGAATGGTGTTTGTTTTCTGTCTCTCAGTCCACAGTTTCAGTGTATCTGTGCTGCCCGGCACTAAGCTGGAAAGCGGCCCGGCGACCCTGCATTTATGCAACGATGTCCTGGTCATCGCTAAAGACCTGCCGGCCGTCATCATCGGTCACTGGAATCTGCTGGACCTGCGGCGATACGGGCCGGTCAACAACGGGTTTGTGTTTGAGGGAGGAACGCGCTGTGGTTTCTGTGAGTATGGCAATAAAACGAGGAAAGCTTTTTGATGAAATGCAATATCAATGAGTCGAGGTTATGCTAGGTATCGTGATCCAGTTCGGCTCCTACTGTTGCATGCCAGAAACCAGTCTGTCAGTTGCTTAATGACGTGTAAAATTTGAAAAAAGCTTTACCGACTTTTTTGACTTTTTTTAGGCTGAGGGAAAAACAATATATAAGTTTGCTGTTTTCAAGTTGATATTTAAAAATATATAAACATTGCATATATCATTCACTGCGTATCCACTCGCCCCAGCTCTACCTGCCATATCCATTAACATGCTAAAACTATTCCAAGAGTTTATGACTGAAATATGGTTATATCAAGTCAAGTCAAGTCAAGTTGAGCTTTATTGTCATTCCACTACATGTGTGGACATATAGTGGGACGAGATGTCGTGCCTCACAGGACCACGGTGCTACATGAATACAAATATACAACACGAAGTAAAACAGTATAAACCTATACACAAACTAACCTACTGTCAGCTTTGACTATACATATGCTATATATAAAAGTGGTTACCTATACATAAACTAAAAAACAAGAAACAAAAAATACAAACTGTACAAAAAATACAAACTGTACAACTGTGCAGATGACTTCAAAACTGTACATGTGCAAAAGAGAGACATATAGTATGCATAGTTATATATAGGGGTGTAACGATATCGATATATCGATACAATGTATGACGACGATAAGATGCATTGATGCCACGCGTAAAATATTGATATCTGTAGTATAAAAAGGCACCTTTATTTTGGCACTGTCCCCATTTTCATATAATGTCCGTCTATGCATTACCACCAACGCGTGAATTCTCGTTCAATCTCACGTATCAGGACTCGATATAAGGACTGCCCGAAGGCACAAGTCGAGCATATAAGACGCTCGGGATTGTTGGAGTAACAGTCGAGCGCTGTGTGAGAAGTTTTCCACGCACACATCTGAAGCACGTGCACACACATCTGAAGCACGCGCACACACACACATCTGAAGCACGCGCACGCACACACATCTGAAGCACGCGCACACACATCTGAAGCACGTGCACACACATCTGAAGCACGCACGCACACACACACATCTGAAGCACGCGCACGCACACACATCTGAAGCACGCGCACACACATCTGAAGCACGCGCACACACATCTGAAGCACACGCATGCACATCTGAAGTGCGCGCACACACACATCTGAAGTGCACGCACACATATCTGAAGCACGTGCACACATATCTGAAGCACGCGCACACACATCTGAAGCATGTGCACACACATCTGAAGCACGCGCACACACATCTGAAGCACGCGCGCACACATCTGAAGCGCACGCACACACATCTGAAGTGCACACACACAGACAGCCGCATCTACTCTGCACGAATACTAAATTGGGCTCTTCTCCGCTTTTTTGAGCATGGATGAATAAATTCAGACAAAACTACATCAAAATGCATGTTTTGGCTAATATCCTTGTGAACAGTAGGTTAAGAAAAGCATATGTCTTAATGTAAACAGTGGAGAAAGAAAAGGCATGTGTATCAGTATATTAAATCTGTGCTTTCATTCTTAAACTGAAAGAAAACTAATAATAAATATAATGCTGTCAGAGAAAAATACAAGTGCTCACTGCTCCTGACTAAATAACCTTTGTAAAATCAAAAAGTATTCATTTACAGCCTATTTAATTTATACAGTGAAGACTATGCAGTTATTTTACATTTGATTATTACATTTCTGTAGCGTATCTGAAAATGTATTTTAGACTGAGCTGAAAAACCTGAAAAACACTGTTTATTGAACGTGTGTCTTTCTTCTATTGTATTTATTTTCTGCTATTGCTTGTAATTTGGTTATCTGTAGAAAAGATGTTTAGCACTGAGCCCATAGTAGCATTTCTATATTTATGTTCATGTTATATATGTTGGTTGCATTTGTGAGTTAATAAAAATGTAGATGGTTGTTTAAAATAGGTATATAATATGATAATATCGATATATCGATCGATATACTCCTGTATCAAATCGAATCATATCGTATAATTTTTTGAGGTATCACAAATATCGTATCGCTGGGTATGAGAATCGATATCGTATCGAATCGTGACAAACCATCAGATTTACACCCCTAATATATAGCATCTCTTGTATTGCTCAGCAGTTATTAGGTAAATAGGTGTAGAGCCAGATTTCACAAATGCTCACTTTGCTCAGTATGCGGCTAAGATGATTAATGATGCTCTAAATGGTTGCATTGGTTTGTGACAGCATTCAAAACAGCTGATTTGCTTACTTGATTGAATGTGATTGTGTGTGTGTGTGTGTGTGTGTGTGTGTGTGTGTAACTGGTATTCCCTACATTATGGAGACAAAATGTCCTTGTAGGGGATATTTTGATCATTCTGGAAGATATAAAAATGCCTGTAGTTTTGTATGAGTGGTAGGTTTAGGTGTAGGGTGTGTATATGAATACAGTGTGTGTGTGTGTGTGTGTGTGTGTGTGTGTGTGTGTGTGTGTGTGTGTGTGTGTGTGTGTGTGTGTGGTCACAGCTGACAGTGTTTGTGTGGTTGTTAGGTTTTGGGTGGTCTTGTTTGTAGAGTGATGGATGTCTCTGCTCAGTGACCTCCACCTCATCAAACTTCATCAGATATCTAGAAGGAGCAAGTCAGACATCAATGGCATCCTTCTAGAGACCGATACACGACACAGTGCCAGCTGGAGACACAGAGAATCTATGAAGCAGTTATTTAAATCATTTAGTAAAAGCACCTTCTTGTGATTTATTATTGACTGAAACTAAAGCCATAAAAAATCAAACGCTACATTTATGTCAGCAACATTTCTAATTTTTGTTTAGTTTAAGTTGAAATTAAATAAGAAAACTAAAACTTAAAAAACTATACATTCATATGTTTAAAAAATAACAGAAATGACAAAATAATGAATTAATTAAGTGATAACAGAATGATAAATATGACAAATAGTCTAATTCAAAATATAAACAAAAGCTATAAAATTATATATATATATATTATATCTTGTCCAGAGTCAGATTTGAATGTTACAGATTTGTTAAAGGAATAGTTTAAACACAAAAAATAAAGATTCTGTCCTTATTTAATCACCCTCATATAGTTATTCTGAAGATGTTTTGAAGAATATCCTGTATACTTTTTTCATCAATGATGAAAGTTAACGAGGAATGGTGCCGGCTAAAATGTCCCAAAAAATTATTTGAAAATCAAAAATTTATGAAATTGATAAAAAATTCTGAATTGTGTCTCTACAAGTGTCTGTTTGTTTCTCTGTTTTTGAGTGATCTATCGCATTAAATAAAATGACAAAATCTCATTAAAATCATAAAAGTTGACCAGTAGACTTAAGCAATATGCAACTATACTGAAGCATACAATAGTTTTGTTCCTCGTCACACAAAGCTCAGTATTCCTCGGTATAGAGTATAAGGACAAAGCTTTAGTTTCCTTTTAGAAGCTTGAATACTTCAATTCATATACATTTGAATGGAAAAGAGCAACCAGTGCATTATTCAGTTCAGTGTCATTCTCCATTTGTGTTCCGCGGGAAACTGTCGAACACACTGGTTTGATTTTGTATCTGTGTGCAGGGGCCGGCGTGTTTTTCTTGTCCTGCGCCGAGGGCGAGCAGATCAGTTTTCTCTTCGACTGTATTGTTCGTGGCATTTCCCCGTCCAGAAGCCCGTTTGGACTGAAGCCCCTGCTGCCAGGTCAGTGCTGCCGCCGGGACACGTCCAGCACGAGTCTCATCACATCTGTTTAAAGGGGTCATCGAATGGAAAATTCACTTTACAAGTTGTTTGAACATAAATGTGTGTTAGAAGTGTGTGTACACATCCATCTTATAATGATAAAAATCCACCCAGTGTTTTTTTTTTTAAATCCCTATTTTAAAATCCCCTTTCTCAAATCAGGCTGATCTGAGCTTCCTGTCAGAATGATGTAGTTCTGTACAGACCCCTCCCACAATAGTTGATTGACAAGACCGTCTTACCTTAGACCCGCCCCTGAGACCGACTCCGGTGCAGGGAAGACCAGATGTCTCCGATTAAGCGATTGAGGTGTTTTGTTGTTGGATTTAGTAATGAATATAGCAGTTCTCATTAACTCCCGAGATCTGAGCCACTAAAGACGCAGATTATTAACGTTACTTTCGCTTTGAAGTGAATGTGCCGATCCCCGATCTACATAAATGCATCTATGTTCGCGCGAATCATTCATGATCCAGCTTTATCTACAGAAGGAGTGAGTATAAGGGTTTTTTATGAATCTTTGCAAATCGCCTTTCCTAATAATGTGCTAGTTAGCCAGTTTTGCGGCTGAAGTTTAGTATGCTCCATAGATATATATACCTAGATGCCTCATTATGGACTGTTTCTATGGTCCATGATACGCAAGCCATCCGCAATTTTTGGAATGGTCTGCAAATCTTTGAGCGCATTGACAGTGACTGTGTGAAAAACTCAATTCTAATTTTGTTCTAAAATATTATCGATATTAGAATTTATGTTTTCTTTTCCCACAATATTCTGAATGAGCAGCGCCGCATCTTAGTGGCTTTAATTGGATAGGCTCAAAAAAGCATTAAAATGCAACAACACTTACATCGTCATCGCTTCTTGTGTGCCACTGATAAGGCTGCCTGACGCACCGAAAATTTGTGGATTTTATTTTAAATTCGACAAATATTCGAAATTCTAATTTTGATTTGACAGCCCTATCTCTCTCCTTTATCTCACATGGTCCCACATATTCACACTACAAACGGCTTTATTACCTTCTGATATCAGGGCTTTTGTTCTTTCAGACAAAGCTTTTTTTTTACAAACATTCAACATTTGTCTTTACATTTTTTGTTTTATGATAATATTAGTTTGGTTGTTAATTTAAATCTATTTTACGATCCCCTTGTGAAAAAGAAGTGCACTTAATAGTACTGAATGTGCATTTGTAGTGTACTTGAAAACTAAAAAATATAGTTTAAAAAATTGTACTTGTAGATAATATACATGTAATGTATGACATTACATTACATTACAGTGGCTTCACTTAAGTGGATAGAGAGACACTTTAATTATGGTTTCTTAACACACTTTTAAAAAGAGCACTTTGTAATAATGTCTAATTAAAAGTTTTAGTATAGAAATGTATATTTTAGTTATGTTTTATTGCACCATATATGCTTTTCAGTACATTTGGCGATACACAGTAGACATATTTCAATGATAATAGAAGTAATTATGAAATTACATATACAGATGGGTCAAAATCACTCTAAATTTAAGCTAATTGCATTTAATATCATATCAAACTGTAATGCATTTTCATTTAATTGCAATTAACATGCAACAAGTGTCTGAAAACATTAATTCAGTACTCTATTAAAGTACATTATATAAAGTATATTATTTCCATAACAAGAACTCTTTCTAAAAGTATGCTAAAGTCTACTTCTTTTTCATAAAAAAAATTAAAAGACAGGTATTTAAAAAGTGTATAGAATGTATGAAGATTAATTTAAATTGTGCATGAAAAATAGCAAGTGTGATATCATAAATACAATGTTTAGTTTGCTGTATTTTATATTGTCATTGTACTAAAGCCAGAGCAAGTAATTAAAAATGTAAATAATAGAGTAATATTAGGTGTATACAATTTTTTATTTAAATTTAATAGTTAATACATTTTTTAGTTTCCCCTTTGTAGCCCTAGTTTTGAAACCTCTGATATAATTAATGCAAGAAAAGCCCTAAGGTTTTTACTGGGACATTTAAGACACTAACAAGTGTTTACATATCGGCCCATCCAATCAGAACGCTTCACACCTCCTCCTGACCAATCAGAACTCGAGCTTCTCTCCTATTCTGAGACGACAGGAGATCAAGGGGTCAAAGTCACAGTTTATATATGCGAGCCTTCCTGATGACTGTAACCTCATCCTCTCACTCTCTGTCTGAAAGCAGGTGTGAGACCGAGCTGAAGGAAAACGCCATGAAATCTGCTGCATCTCATGTTTGATTCGGTCAAAAAGCTTGAATGCAAAGCGGTGTTTATGAAGTCCCTCGGGATGTGTGTTGATCAGTGACTGGCCGTTTGCCATCTCATCCACATGTCTGCCCTATTAATAGCACTTTAAGTGTTAGATAAACACTGGGGCTCTGCTGTGACCCCCGAACATGTGCTCAACGTGTCCCTCACTTACTTGTATAGCGTGTAATAACTCAGTCTGGACAGAGATTGGAGGAGACCACATCAGGAAATGATGTAAAAACTCTGCTTTTAGTATGATCAGTGTTAATCAGTGATGCTGCAATTTTCTCTAGTTGTTAATCTCAAGCAAACGGTTTTTATATTCAGTATCATATTTATATAGGGACGAGGGATGATGTAATAATTACCCAAGCTTTGTAATATTAATCACTTCTAAATCTGCAATTTTAGTCAATGTACAGTATTCTTTGTATAATGTCTATATAATGTCCTCAAGAAATAACCAAAGATGTGAACTGACATTAAAGTAGACAACCTGTGTATTTGATCTTATTGGTCCATATTCAGCATGCAGGCCATTGCATTGTTGTTGTTTCTCAAATTGTATATATATATATATATATATATACACTGAACAAAATTATAAATGTAACACTTATTTTTGCCCCCATTTTTCATGAGCTGAACTCAAAGATCTAAGACTTTTTTCTATGTACACAAAAGGCCTATTTCTCTCAAATATTGTTCACGAATCTGTCTAAATCTGTGTTAGTGAGCACTTCTCCTTTGTCAAGATAATCCATCCACCTCACAGGTGTGGCATATCAAGATGATTAGACAGCATGATTATTGCACAGGTTTGTCTTAGGCTGGCCACAATAAAAGGCCACTCTAAAATGTGCAGTTTTATCACACAGCACAATGCCACAGATGTTGCAAGTTTTGAGGGAGCGTGCAATTGTCATGCTGACTGCAGGAATGTCCCCCAGAGCTGTTGCCTGTGAATTGAATGTTAATTTCTCTACCATAAGCTGCCTCTAAAGGCGTTTCAGAGAATTTGGCAGTACATCCAACCGGCCTCACAACCGCAGACCACGTGTAACCACACCAGCCCAGAACCTCCACATCCAGCATCTTCACCTCCAAGATCGTCTGAGACCAGCCACCCAGACAGCTGCTGCAACAATCTGTTTGCATAACCAAAGAATTTCTGCACAAACTGTCAGAAACCGTCTCAGGGAAGCTCATCTGCATGCTCGTCATCCTCATCGGGGTCTAGACCTGACTGCAGTTCATCGTCGTAACTGACTTGAGTGGGCAATTGCTCACATTCGATGGTGTCTGGCACTTTGAGAGTTGTTCTCTTCATGGATGAATCCCGGTTTTCACTGTACAGGGCAGATGGCAGACAACGTGTATGGCGTCATGTGAGTGAGCAGTTTGCTGATGTCAACGTTGTGGATTGAGTGGCCCATGGTGGCGGTAGGGTTATGGTATGGGCAGGCGTATGTTATGGACAACGAACACAGGTGCATTTTATTGATGGCATTTTGAATGCACAGAGATACCGGGACGAGATCCTGGGGCCCATTGTTGTGCCATTCATCCACGACCATCAACTCATGTTGCAGCATGATAATGCACGGCCCCATGTTGCAAGGATCTGTACACAATTCCTGGAAGCTGAAAACATCCCAGTTCTTGCATGGCCAGCATATTCACCGGACATGTCACCCATTGAGCATGTTTGGGATGCCTGTCCCCCCCCCCAATACAGCCAAACTGCACATTTTAGAGTGGCCTTTTATTGTGGCCAGCCTAAGGCACACCTGTGTAATAATCATGCTGTCTAATCAGCATCCATGATATGTCACACCTGTGAGGTGGATGGATTATCTCGGCAAAGGAGAAGTGCTCACTAACACAGATTTAGACATATTTGTGAACAATATTTGAGAGAAATAGGCCTTTTGTGTACATAGCAAATGCATGTGTTCTCTGCATTTAACCCATCCAAGCGCACACACACTTGGAGGACTTGGACGCTGAGTCTCACCTCAGTTGTGGACAATTCCTGCCGGAGCCGAGATTCGAACCCACAACTGAGAGAGTGAGAGAGATAGAGATAGAGAGAGAGCTGTCAATAATGAATGGAATGTGGCGTCTTTTTAGTCCAGCTACAATATAGAATTACATGTTCATCTGAATCTGAAATCAATCAATTTCTCCTTATAATATCATGTATGTCCTCATATTTACTGTTTCAAGCATAATTAAATAGCTCTGCTAAATACATGCTTGACAGGCCAGTTACTTTATGCACAATGCAGTAGTCATATCTGTCTTGATCATTTCTGTGCACCTCCTGTGTGAAGATGTCCACTTTAAATAAGGCTGAAACATAATATAAGTATAAAATATATGTGTTATAAGATATAAAATATAAGAGGGATGACTTAAAAAACACGTAAACAACTATTTAAATGTTGCCTTGACAACCAACTGAAATATATATATATACAGTATATATATACACTTTTCCAATTTTTATGTTTGTATGTATGTGTATATATAACAAAAAAATAAAAATGTATAAATTGAATTATCAAAATATGAAAATACACGTTAATTCAAATTATTAGTGTGACAGTATATACTGTAAGTAATACTAAAACAACAGTAGCACTGCTTCACATGAGCAGAATAACGGTGCTTGAAGCCAAACTTTCAGATTTAAAACTTGCTCGTTCAGGAACGTTGAAGCCTGACTGCACCAATAATGCATCATATGAACATAGACCACTGAGGCATTTTATTTGCTTAAAAGCAAACGTTTCTTCGTGTTTAACAAATGTTAGCAGACACATGGCATTTGACCATATTTTTGATAACCGCACAGCTGCAGATCAAATGCTAGCATTTCCATTTTGTTTGTTTCCATTTCATATTCTGGTTTGTGTGTCTCACAGTCGGTTTTGATTTTCTCTCAGAGTCCAGCATCAGTGCAGCTTCAGCGCAGGACAGACTGAAGCATGAGGCGGAGGATCTGGAGCGGAGGCTCAGTCTGCTGTCTCACAGCACAGGTACCGGCTCACCTGTCTGTCCCACCAAAACATATCTCTGCTTGTTGTGTGTAATATCGCATGTTAAATGCAAATAAATTAAAATATACTATAGTTTCAGTTGATATTAAATGTGATTATTTTTAACATTTTTTTTACACACTTAAGTATGACTTAAGTGCATCTTTATATGTAATTTCATAATTACTTTGGTTGTCAAATATGGTTAAAGTACTGCAGAATATACTGGCAAGCATTTATGATGAGCTAAAACATAATTAAATGTGACATTTCTAGTGAAGCCATGTAGTTAAAAAAATTGAAATTACATATTTGTAATAGTTAAGTTGCAATTTATTGCATTTATAATATAGTAACTTTAAACATAATATTGAATATCACAATGCATTTAAAATGATAAGCAAGTACTTAACGTGTACTTTAGTATATTAGTGTAATTATTTAAAACACGACAAAATATTATTAAAACATAATTATTTAAAATGTGACAGTATTTACACTTAAGTGTCATGAAAGTGTCTCTTTTTAAGTCACTTAAAAAATAAGAGGCCACTTAAGTGTTAAACATGATTTAAAATGTACTTCAAATATTTTCTTTTTTTATTTGACATTATTTACACTTTTTAAAGGTGTACTTAACTGTGTTAGGAAAACAGTCATGAAAGTGTCTCTTATCAAGTGTCTCTTATTTCATACATGCATGCCATATATATTTTATATGTTATTTTTTATATATTATCTGCGAGTTTTAGTACCTAATTTTACTAATTAAAGTACCCATTCAATGCCATTAAAGGCACTTTTAACATGGATCTATGAAAATAATAATATTTGTCACACAAATCAATAATTTAGTCATTTAAATAGTCAAGTCAGTTATTTCTCAACATCTTTTATGTGCATTAAATATGTAATTAGAAATAATGATATTGCTTTCTTTCTCGTCTGTCCTGAAAGCTTCCAGCTCGCGCATCGGCCCTTCGCTTGTGGGCGATGACCGCAGCATTTCCGGTTCTGACAACTCGGACACAAGCCAATCAGACTGCAGCATAAGCAGTCGCCCTGCGCCGTGGAGCGATCTGGTTCTGCCCGGCTCTGCCGAAATGTCTCAGGTGGAGGCGAAACTCCAGGTCCTGGCCGATCCCGTTCGCTCACGGAAACTGAAAGAGTCCGGCCGACAGAACTCGTCTGACAGCGGCATCGCGACCGGCAGCTTCTCATCCTACAGCGGGAGTCTGGATGCTGCCGGTCCTGGAGAGGAGGACGGCGCGCTGCTTAACCTGCCAGAGAAACACCTGTGCTCCTGCTCATCCTGTCCCGGCCACGAATACCAGGTTCCCTCGTCCCTGCGGTTCCTGTACGACTCTCCCCGCAGCCTGCTGGAGGGAAGCAGACACAGCAGCATATCTCAAGACGAATCTCCCAGCCAATCAGATTCAGAGCTTGATAAAGGGGAGGAGTCACATACAAGGGAGGGCCTTATAAAAGGGGAGGAGGCTCAGGGATTATCCTGTTGTTCACTTCCTCCTGCGGGGATGAAATCCCTCTTGACCTCATGCCCCATCTGTGGAGGACTCAAGGTATGTACACTACTCATGGTTATTATAGTTCATTATGGGTCACTGAAACATTTTAAATTCAGTGAAATTATTAGTAAAATTATTAATCATTAAAAACATTCATTTAAATAAAATAATTAACTTACCTAAATTCAGGTAATCGCAAAGGCAACATTTCTCATTTTAATTCCTTTTAATTTGATGTACTAAAATAACTAAAACTTCAATGATTTATAAAAACTATGTAGATGAAAAATATAGTTTAATATATGTTTCTCTTTATTTGTTACACAAGAATGGATTAGGACTGCATGATATATTGGAATAAAATATTTAAAGTAAATAAAATAAAAAATTTACTAAAAGTTTGTACAATTTTCATTAAATGTATCATGATTTTCTAAAATAACAAACTTAAATAATAAAAAACTGTATAGACATGTTAAAAAAACAATAACAAAATAGGCAAAAACAATCCAAACTAAATTGCTTAAAATGTAAATAAATAATACAAAATTATTATGTTAAATTAATACTTTTTTTTTTAAACAATGATCACAATAATCATAATTGTGACATGGCTTAATGCGTTTAGTTACCTGTATAAGTGCGCTGTGTGTTTCAGAATGAATTAGCTAATATAAGTTTTTTGATATAATATATTTTTAATCTAAATATTTTCACAGTACTGTAGCTTTGCATGTTTATTTCTCCAAGTGTCTTTGGAGATGTTGCCATGGTTCTTATTATGCCTTATACTCGTTTTCATTGTTCTGCATTTTACTGTGAACTGGACATTTTAATTACATTTTCACTAAAAACAATATATTCCATGAAAATGACAATCAAGATTAACAAATGATTTAATTTATCATTAAAAAAGCATTGGACAAATTGCATAGCCCTACAAACAAGCGCAGCAAATCTGGAGTTGTTTTATTTTTTTTATTTTTTTTAAATGATTTTTACATTGCAGTTATAGTTGTTCCAAAAAAAATACATTTACATTTCTTTCTGTGAGTTGTGAGGAAAAACCTCTTGATGAACTGCTATAAGAGCAGACTTGTGTTAAGTGGCGTTGATGATGCTGTTCTGTATCTGTTCATCGATGTGCTCTGTGTTTGTTAAACAGGGCTCTTTTCCTCATCATTCACTGCACACTGCGCCAGGTGAGATTCAACTTTAAAATAAAATGTTTAATTGGAAATTATTTCAAAGGTCACTTTTTAAAAAGTCTACTTAAGTGTGTTCAGAAACAGTCATTTAAGTGGCCTTTTATTTCGTTTATATTATATTATCTGCAAGGTCATTTAAATATACTTATTTTCTCATATTTATTAACTAATTTACAGCACGTTTTAATATAGCTAATAAGTACAGACACACTCTTAAAGCACCAGGTGAACATTCAGCCACGCCCACTGCTGACATCACTGAACCACCCACCAATCAGGAGCCAGTGGAGATCAGACACTCATCTTCGACCAATCACGATCCACAGAAGCCCTCGCCTGAACACTCACAGACCAATGAGGAGAAGCGATCGGTGAACTACGACTCCAGTCTGTCTGATCTCCTGTCACACTACAGTCCTGCTGTGAGATCATACAGAAGCAGCATCTATGAGGCGATGGCAGCGTCCAGACACACCGTCCTGTACGAGAACTGTGTCCGGTGCAGAAGAGGAGAGGACAGCTGCCGGATCCTCAGACCCACTCCTCCGTCCAGAGAACTGATGAGAAACATCTCCGAGTCCTCCTGTTCCTCCACAGTCGCTCTGAAGCAAATACCTGCAGAAGGTAAGAGAGCGTCACACCGGACTCTCGTCTCGTCTCTAACCCAACTCTCCTCTGAGGACCCTTCCAATCTTCTCCTCCTCACTCCAGGAGTCTCTGTCTAATCCAATTAATATGACCTTCTTCTGCCTGCAAACCCGTCTGTGTTGTTGTTTCCCGTTTCTGAGAAGGTTTGGATGGATGAAGATCCTCAAGGACTTCGAAGCGAGTTTGATGCACGCTTACTTCCAAGTGTGTCTGATTTCTGAGACATTTTAGTGTTTTGCAAAACTGTGTTTTTAGACACTTTCTGACCAAATCCTACAGTCTGTAATTTTTCATGCAAATTAGATCATCTAAGTATACTACACAGAAGAAAAGATTAGTAAGATGGCATAGGAGAATATACATTTTGAATTGAAAATTGATATGTAGTATTTGTTTCTGTGTTTGTCCAGATAATAACAGAGAGAGAATATGGGCAGAGAAAGGCAGAACGGATCCTGCTTATGAACTCATGGACAGCCGATCACCAGACAGGAGACAGGAGGTGAGCGTCTGAATTACAGCGGATAGAAATGTGTGAAAGATACAGCACTAAAACAAATGTAACCTAACACAGCACCTGAATTCATATCTCTATTGATGGTTGGTGCTCCGTTAACCCTCGATACTGTAGCTGATGCAAACATATTGAAATGAAAATTAAAATAATACAAATAAAATCTAATTCAAAATATTAATAAAAACTATAATAATATGTAAATAATACTAAAATATGAATGTTGGTTAAAAATAGCAGACACCATTTTTAAATATCAAAGCATGTCTGTGAAATATGTCAATGAATCTGACTGTAATCTGAGAAATTTTTGTTTTTTCTATTTTAAATAATTTGACTTGTTCCCTATCAGTCGGTCACTCTCGACGTCGATTTGGGATCTCGCTTAGAGAGACCACTCCACTTCGAGTGTAAACTAAACGAGCCAATGCACATTGGCATGCGATTATTGCATCCAGCTGCCACTGATCACAGCGTGAGCATAAGTAGGCAGCAGGTGCAGCGCATATTCAGCTTTTCGCTTCGGAGCCGAGCGGTTACATCATTCTGCTCCTGACACTGAACAAGTGAATTCAACGAGTTGAGCACGCTCTTTGGAAGACTCTCGTGCTGGTGGTACGGCACTACAGCGGTGGTGCTTCTTCCCATGTCGAGTGGACTGCACACATCAGGCTGCACTACCCCCTGTTTGTGTTGCAGATGACCATCTCCCCTGTGCGCTTCAGCATGCTAAAAGAGTTTTTTCCCTAAAAAGAGCATTCACGGGTGCATCTATTTAAAGACGATGTTGGATCTGGCAAACTTGATGTTGCAGCTTATAAAGACGAGTCGGGTCTTGCTTCAGACAACTCGTCACCCGTGCGTTTCTCGATGCGGTCGTTGCCTGGCGCTGGGTGATGGTCACGATCGCTGCCTCACGTGCCTGGGCAGTAAGCACGCTGAGGTGGTGTTCGTGGATGAGTCATCTTCTCACTGTGGATGCTCATCTCGGAGTTGCGGCCAGGCTCCGTTACCTCGACAAAGGGGCGGAGCTGTTGCCTCCGTCTCGATCTAGTTCTCGTCCTGGCTGAAGACAGGCGAGGTCTACTTCAGACGGTAGCACGGCTGGTCTGAGGATTACAGTGGTGGCAAACCCTCAAGGGACCATCGCTCCTCTTGCGCTCCGCAACCAGTTGAGCTGTCAATGAAACGTGCTGGGCCCTCTAAAAGGAGCGTACCAGCAGTATCCTTGGCACTCCTCCCGACGACCAGATGTCGATTGCTGCATCGGAGGGTGAGCCGGAGCTTCTGGAGAGGAAGATTCGGCTGCGCTGCCGCTCCGGCGGTAGCAATGCCTGAGTCGGGTCTGGAAGTGACGGCTATGCTTTCCCGGGCCACCGAAAGGGTAGGGCTCGAGTGGAGAAAGCCACCGTGTCCCGAACCCTTGAGGTTGGACGACTGGTTTCTCGGGGTAGCTTGTGCTGGTTCTCAGCGCCCTGCCCCGGGTGTCTCTCTCCCGGACGTGCATGAGGAGCTTACAGGTCGTGGACGGCACCTTTTACTGCCAGAAACCGACCTGCTAACTCCTCCTCCCTCACCACCCTCGGTGGTGCAGCTAGGGGTTATGGGGGTCCCCCTGGTGGAGCGGTCAGTTGCGATGCAAGTGTGTCCTTATACTGTCTCCACCCGACAGGGCAAACCGTGCCTCCTCTTCCGGGCCTGTAGGTACTCGTCTGGTCTCATCCGGTGAGGCTTATGTGGCCTGTGGAGATGCTGCCTCCACCTAACGCTACGGCGTTACTGCAGGTTCTTCAGGCTAAAAGCACTGAGGGACATGCACGGGGGTTGTCACGATCCGGAAGTTCTGAAAGCGCTCCGTACCGCACCTGACCTCACGCCACGAACGACGAAGGTTATGGCACGGTCTCTGGGTCGTGCGATGTCCACACTTGTGGTCCAGGAGCGCCACCTCTGGCTGTGTCTGGTTGACATAGGAACGCCGACAAAGTTCGGTTCCTCAAGGTTCTTGGCCCCCGTCGACTGGCGGTAAGCGGAGGAGCAAGAGGCCTCGGGACGGGCGACCCAGAGAGAGAGGGAACCGCTTCGGGAGAGGGTAAGTGCATCTCTCCCTCCCCCGGAGGTGGGCCGGGTGGATAATCTGGTTTTTCAAAAATCTCGACAGGAAGCGGTTGTCTCTGTCTCTGGGTCCCAAGAGGGCATGGAGAGTCATGGACGGATCAACCTCGGACCACACTCATCCTCCCTCTCGCCAGCAGGCAGCAGTGGGCGGTTCGCGTCATTAAAGGCTACTCACGCACCCTCTGCCAAATTATGGAAGCAGGTAAACGTGCACCGCACACTCAGACCCCTCCTCGGTCCGCCACGGGCCAGGTCCCAGCATTCCACCTCGCTGCCCTACCACGGGTACGTCGGTGGTCCCGATGGTCCCGCTTGTATGGTGTCTGGGTGCCGGGAGCTGCCCAGCCGTCTCGCTGGCTCCTAAGGACCATCTGACTCGGCTATGCGATTCAGTTCGCCAGGCGTCCTCCCAAGTTCAGGGGCATCCACCTCACAGCAGTGAAGGCAGCCGATGCCCATGTCTTGTGAGAGGAATCACTGTCCTACTGGTGAAGGATGTGATGGAACCGGTCCCTCCAGCTGATATGAAGGCAGGGTTTTTCAGCCCTTACATCATTGTGCCCAAGAAAAGCGGTGGGTTACGACCAATCTTGGGTCTGCACATCTTGAACTGGGCCTTTCATAAACCTCCTTTTAAGATGCTCATGCAGAACCGCGTCTTCGGATGCATCCGTCCCCAAGTTCGGTCTGCAGCATTTGACCTGAAAGACCCGTACTTCCATGTGTCGATCCTTCCGCGCCACAGGCCATTCCTGCGGTTTGCGTTCGAAGAACGAGCATATCAGTACAAGGTCCTGCCCTTCGGGCTTTCCCTATCTCCCCGTGTCTTCACGAAAGTAGCAGAGGCAGCCCTTGTTCCCTTGAGAGAACAGGGCGTGCGCATTCTCAACTATCTCGACGACTGGCTCATACTGGCTCAGTCTCAGGATCAGTTATGCGAACACAGGGATTTGGTGCTCTCGCACCTCAGCCAGTTGGGCCTTCGGGTCAACTGGGAAAAGAACAAATTCTTGCCGATGCAGAGGATCTCTTTTCTCGGTATGGAGTTTGGATTCGGTCGATCAGACAGCACGCCTCACGCAGGAACGCGTTTAATCGGTGTTGAACTGCTTGAATACGTTCAAGAACAGAACGGCGGCACCACTGAAACAGTTTCAGAGGGTCCTGGGGCATATGGCGGCTGCGGCGGCAGTCACGCCGCTGGGGCTGCTCCATATGAGACCGCTTCAACACTAGCTCCATGGCCAAGTCCAGAGGTGGGGGTGGCAGAGCGGCACGCCGTGGGTCCAAGTCACTCCGGCCTACCGCCAAACCTTCACCCCGTGGTCAGACCTTTCGTTCCTTTGGTGCAGGAGTGCCCCTGGAACAAGTCTACAGGCACGCTGTGGTTTACACAGATGCCTCCGCCAAGGGCTGCGGGGCCATGTTCAACGGGCTTACAGTGTCGGGGGTTTGGACGGTTCCCCAACTGCACTTGCACATCAACTGCCTAGAGTTGCTGGCAGTACACCTGGCCTTGAGCCGTCTCAAGAGACGCTTACGAGGCGAGCACGTACTGGTCCGTACATACAGCACTGCGACCGTCGCGTACATCAACCGACAAGGTGATCTACGCTCCCGTCGCATGTCGCAACTCGCCCGCCACCTCCTCATCTGGAGTCGGAAGCATCTAAGGTCGCTTCGCGCCATTCATATTCCGGGCTTGCTCAACCGGACAGCCCATGAGCTGTCACGAGCTGCGCTCCCTGGAGAGTGGAGACTCCATCCCCAGACGGTCCAGCTGATTTGGAGACGTTTCAGGCTCGCACAGCTAGACTTGTTCGCGTCCCTAGAGACGTCTCACTTCCAGTGCTTTTACTCCCTGACCGAAGGAACACTCGGCACGGATGCACTGGCACACAGCTGGCTGCGGGGCCTTTGTAAGTATCCATTTCCCCCAGTAAGCCTTCTCGCACAGACACTGTGCAAGATCAGGGAGGAAGAGGAGCAGATCCTGCTCGTGGCGCCATACTGGCCCACCCGGACTTGGTTCCCAGAGCTGATGCTCCTCGTGACAGCCGCTCCCTGGCAGATTCCTCTGAGGAAGGATCTACTGCCTCAGAGACGGGGCACCCTGTGGCACCCGTGTCCAGACCTCTGGAAACTTCATGTCTGGTCACTGGACGGGACGCGGAGGTTCTAGGTGACCTACCCCAAGAGGGAGTCTACACCATCACTTCGGCGAGAACTCTGTCTACGAGACACGCTTACGTTGACAGGACGCGAAGCCTCAGGACCTCAGACCAGCTCTTGTCTGTTACGGAGGCCGGCAGAAAGGGAATGCCGTCTCCAAGCAGAGGATGGCCCACTGGATAGTGGATGCCATCACCCTGGCTTATCAAGCACAGGGTGTCCCTTGCCCGTTCAGGTTGAGAGCTCACTCTATAAGAAGTGTGGCGTCCTCCTGGGCGCTGTCTCATGGCGCCTCGCTGACAGATATTTGTAGGGCTGCGGGCTGGGCGACCCCTAACACATTCGCTAGATTCTATAGCCTTCGTGTGAAACCAGTTTCCTCCTGTGTTCTCACCTCAAACGGGTAGAAGCACTGAGGGGCTCCGGTTTCGGGTCGGCTTGCTAAAAACTACTCCAGAGAGTCCAACTGTAGACCCTGTCGAGCTCCTCCATCCCCTCGCCAGCTGGACGTAGCGGAGCGTCCGGCGCCAGGCCCTCACTCGATGAATCCGCGAGAACCGGTGGAGGGCTGGGGTCCATATGTAGAGACCTTTTGGATCCCATATGTGTAAATTCCACGGTATAGCCTTAGAGCCCGTGTTTCCCGGCAGACTTCCTGCTACTTCCAAGAGGGTTACAATCACCTCCAATCTTCCATATGCACCTGATTATTGTCCATATGTGTATCTGCTTCTGAACCTCCTTCGGGTAGGTCGGAGCTTCCGCAGCGTTCCTGTTCTAAGCTGAACGGGTACGTTTTCCCAGTGTTATCCAGTCCTACTGAGTGGGTAGTGCCATAGCAACAGTAACTGGTCTTCTTGTGGGAGCCCTAACCTGCGCCAAAAATTAGGGGCACCGGAGGCTTCCACGGGACACTGGAAGGGGCAGTATCCGTGGGCCTTTTGGTTGGGATCCCAAATCGTCGGTCCTCCGACATGACGTCCCGTCGCCACGGCTCCTGTACCACCGCTGAGCGGCCGTTCCCCGGGTCGGCTCCTCAGCGAAAACCTGAATATGCGCTGCACCTGCTGCCTACTTATGCTCACGCTGTGATCAGCGGCAGCTGGATGCAATAATCGCATGCCAATATGCATTGGCTCGTTTAGTTTACACTCAAAGTGGAGTGGTCTCTCTAAGCGAGACGTTTCTTTAGGTTGATTACAATTGATCATACCAGGGGGGGGGGGGGGGGGGGGGGGGGGGGGGGGCGCTAGGGGTGGGCTAAGGGGGCTGAAGCCCCGAATGTTTTTATTATCATGCCCTGTACGTACGCATCATCATCATCACTGAGTTTTCATGCGCATTAAAATCACGAACCACAGTTTACTCCCATCAGGAACCGTCCACTGAAGCTCGGACTTCTGACTGACATGTAAACTGCCCAACCATCGATAAGAAGTTATAGAAGATCTTGTCATCTGTCATATTAGGTTGTTGGTTACTGAGCCCTGTCACTTTGAAGCAACAAATAGCCTATATATATACTATTTAATTATAGGATTATATTATACACATACACTGTCTTTCTAGGAGACACACGCATTTAGAGGGATTATATGTTGTGTTAGCATGGTCTGTGGCAGACTTTTCTTCATGTCAGGGCAAAAATTCAATAAAAAGAAGTTAATTTTAAGTGGCTTAAATTGTAATATTGTCTTTTGCTCTATTTCACTAACACAAATGTTTACAAACAAAGCCCAGGGCTCCAGACTGACACCAATGTTTTCTGCCGGTTCAAGTACATTGTGTTTGTCTGTTGTCTGGATATGAGGAACATTAAAAGACAAACTAATTTGTTGCAGTTGGAACAAACTACTGGTTCGTCTGGCCAGAGGGGAACTGGCCCTCGACTGAGCCTGGTTTCTCCCAAGGTTTTTTCTCCATTCTGTCACCGATGGAGTTTTGGTTCCTTGCCACTGTCACCTCTGGCTTGCTTAGTTGGGGAATCATCATTTGCAGCAAAATCATCGACTTGATTGCACAGATATTATTTAAACTGAACTGAGCTGGACAATGCCATTACTAAATTAAATAATGAAATGCATTCAGCTAAAAATTGATTGTTAAATCCTGTAATTTTACATTTATTGACACAATTTGCCTATTTTGATACTGTGCAGTGCTTTGTTACAATTTGTATTGTTAAAAGCGCTATATAAATAAAGGTGACTTGACTTGACTTGACTTGACAAACTAAACAAAAGCGTAACAAAATCCAACAACACGTTTATCAGCTCCGCAACACAAAAAAACTTGTATTTTTCTATAATTTAATGTTTCTATATTCCACTTGTTATATTTAAAACATAAATCTCATAACATTATTTATGCAATAGGGTATGTGCAGTCTAAATAAATTTACAAGTGCTAAAAATAAGTGTATAGAGGCTATATAATAGAGCCCTGAATGTTTAATCATACTTATATACATACTTATTATGATATATATAAATATATATATATATCCATCATAATTACATTTTTAATTATATGGCTGTAAAAAAATAAAGGCACTTAGCTAAAGTATCATTTAAACATATAGCCTATATTTTTAAGTGTATCCCATGTATTCTGACACGTCTTTGGGCTTAGTCCCGGACATCCACTCACCCTAGAATCGCCCCTGGATCATACTGATTACAATAATATTTTTTTGCATATATACATATATATATATATTTATTATTTTATATAACTTTTGATTGCCAAAGTAACATTCATCTTTTTAATTTAATTTAACTTGAAGTGCTTAAATAACTACAACTATAACTGAAATAGAACAAAATAAAAACATATGTATACATATATATATTTTTAAATAAAGCAACACAAACACAACAAATACAATTTGAAAACAAAAACAATGTCATAGTATTAAAATCAATATGATCTCAATTATATAAAATCAATATGATCTCAATGATATAAAATGAGACTGAAAATACCAAACTATAATAGAAATTTCATCACCAACCTATCAATACCTACTAGATTATATATATATATATATATATAAAGCTTTAACATACTGAAATGAATATTCACGAAGGCTTTGAGTGATTTCCATTGAGGCAGTTATCTGAACAGTGCAGTAACAGCTCTATCTAGTGGTTATTTACACAACATGTAATCAGCTTAGAAAAATGTTAAATAATTTAGGATTCATTTGGTCTGAAGCCATTAGTTATTAGCATAAAAATAGTTAATTATTATAATTAAATACATAATTTTACATTTTTATTGCATGAAAAATTATAAAACTGATTTTTTTCCTTTCATTGAATAATTCCTGCAGGGTTTCAGGATAGAGGAGTTAAACACAGCTGAATGCCACACACAGTACGCTCTATTGAGAGTCAGTCATGTGAGAACTGCATTTGTATAACACATAAAGGCTTTATCGTCTGTCTGGAAATCTATAGCACTACAGTGAAACCCCGCTGAACCTGTTCAGACAGCCCACACGTTCAGCTGGTGTGGACATGTTGGTTTTTAAGCAGGAATCGCACTAATTAAGGTGTGTTTTTCCGTGGATAAACGTCTCTCTCTCCGTCTCTGTCAGGAGGAGCGCAGCAGGAACGAGCTCCTGGCGGCTTCACAGAAGGTATCTCCTCATCTGACTGAAGGTGAACTCACATCTGTGTGTTTTCTGGGATTGCTCTGTGCTGTTTGATGTGTGTGTGTGTTCCATGATTTCTCTGTGTCATCTAATGTGTGTGTGTTTCTATGTTTTGTTCAGCGCTGACGGACAGACTCAGAGGAGATGCGGTGATATACGTGAATATTCCCACCAGCCCCACGTCCAAAAAACAGCTGCATTACATGGAACTGGAGCTGCAGGAGTCCAGCGCCGCCGTCAGAGGTGCACAACACACCACTGATAATAATAATAATCATATATGTGATCCTGGAGCACAAAACCAATCATAAATCGCTGGGGAATATTTGTAGCAATAGTCAACAATACAGTGTATGGGTCAAAATTATAGATTTTGATTTTAAAATCAATAAGATCATGTTCCATGAAGATATTTTGTACATTTCTTACCGCAATTATAAACAAACGTAATTTTTGATTAGTAATATGCATTGTTTAGAACTTCATTTGAACAACTTTAAAGGTGATTTTCTCAATATTTCGATTTATTTGCACCCTCAGATTACAGATGTTCAAATATTTGTATCTCAGCCAAATATTGTCCTATCATAACAAACCATACATCAATGGAAATATTATTAATTCAGCTTTTAGATAATGCATGCATCTCAATTTCAGAAAATTGAAACTTACGACTGGTTTTGTGGTGCAGGGTCACATATTAATAAGAGATCAGCATCATACATATATATGATTGGTTATTCAGTTTATGTTAAACTAAACGAGAAAGCACACACAAGTCACTCAAAGTCACATGCAAGATACAATCCTTCAGACAAAAATAGATTTCACTCTTTTAAAGCATAAATACATAATACTTGACATTCAATTTGAAGCATACATACTGTATATATAATAAATACAATATTAAAATGCCACTGAATGCAGTTACAAACATCTGAAAATGCCAATTTTCACTATATAGTGTGTCTATTTTGTTTGCTATTATTTATGATGTGTATATGATTAGTGTAGTTATTTAAAAATATTGATGTATATTATTTATATGTTTTTGTTTATATTATTTAGTTACCACTGTGCATTAAAAACCATTAAACATAAATTGTGATTAAATATTGGTTTTATTTATTTATTTATTTTTCAAATTATTTTTAAGAATTTTTATATATATATACATTTATATACTTAAGTGTTCAATAACAGATTGAGCCAGTACTTCATCTCAAATTATTTGTAAGTGTTTTATACACAGTAGTAACCAAATAATTAATATTAACAAAAGAGCAGTTTGGGGTTGGTAAGATTTTTATATAATTTTTGAAAGAGGTCTCTTTTGTTCACCACGGCTGCATTTATTTGATAAAAAATACAGTAAAAACAGCAAAACTGAAATATTATTACAATTTAAAATAAGTGTTTTCTATGTGAATATCTGTTAAAATGTAATTTATTTATGTGATGCACATCTGTATCTTCATCATCATCACTTCAGCCTTCAGTGTCACATGATCTTCGGAGATCAGTAATAACACATTTTAATCCATGATACATGTTATTTTTCAGGATTCACAGATGAACAGAAAGTTCAAAAGAACAGCATTTATTCAAAGTAAACATTTTCAGTCCCATTATAACTGTATTTACTGTCACTTTTGATCAATGTAATTGTCTCAGGCAAGGCTTTCTCACTGAGGCTTGTTCTCATGAACGTTCCCTGCCGATTGTGTTTGCTGTCTGTAGGCAAAAGCTCCAGTAAATACGCTCAGATTGACATCACGGCGATGGAGGCGGCTCACAGAGCGGGATCCCAGCATGCACTGGGACGAGAGGAAGGCCTGCACAGACTGGAGCAGCAGAGGAGACGACGAGGTCTTTCTTACGCTGAAGAGAGTTCAGCTCACCTCTGGACAAACTGACCAAAGCACCTGCTTCAGTCCAGACAGCATAGTGCAGTAGTGCAGTGTCTGCAGGCTTGTTTCTGTGGAATTCACTATGTAGTGAACAGGGAATGAGTGCGCGTAATATATATTCACACCACACACGTCTGTCATGCTTAGACGGGCTTGTTAAACACACATTCAGTCTACAGAGAGCCGCTGCTACATGAATATATATCCGTGTTCTCATGTTAGATAAACGTGTGCGATGCACAGAACCAGAAATTAATTTATTATTTATTTTAATGTATTTCGTTTTAAAATGCTGAATATTTTTTGTATTGCTTTCTAGTTGCATTTGTATGAAATAGGCTGTATTTGTGTAGCATCTTTAGTCTTTTTATTAACATAAATTCAAGTGTACTGATTCATTTTTACATTAAACTGCTGGTTTTGTATTTTGTACATTACAGGCCTGTTTGTTCTCGTTTTCTTTTCAGCACTGAAGGAAGTGAACACGATATAGATTTTTGTATTGCAGTCATTTTGTCGTATATTGTGATTGCAGTTTGAACTGTGATATAATAACCATCTCATACTGATGCTGCTAGATATACATGTCACGGTACGGGCGAAAGGCACTGAGGAAAAACAGGGGTCTGGGTCCAAAAGCAGGTA
Source organism: Schizopygopsis malacanthus (assembly GCA_027474115.1). Lineage (NCBI taxonomy): Eukaryota > Metazoa > Chordata > Actinopteri > Cypriniformes > Cyprinidae > Schizopygopsis > Schizopygopsis malacanthus. The sequence goes on from JAPDDM010000087.1 coordinate 40,155, forward strand.
AGCACGAATTGTAATATAAACAAAAAGAAAACAGAATGGGACAACACTGAATACAACGCAGTGCTGGTGTCCTCAAGAGCATAGACCAGAGTGTACTGAAATACACGACACAAATGCATATACAACACACATGTAATCTAGCCAGGCAGGGTGGCGAGTGAGGAGGGAATATAAGGACTGCAAATGGGGAACAGCTGAGGATGTGCTTAGTGACAGGTGTGTGGAATGAAGGAAATGAGTCCAGGAGGAAGGGAGATGGCGACCTCTGGTGGTGAGAGGGAGGAACGTCGGGCTTGGACTCATGACAATACAGGGATTGGACAATGAAACTGAAAGACTGGCCAAAAAAAGAGTTGGATGTTCACTGACTGCATGTTTCACCAGTAAGAGCAGAGTGGGACAGTTGAATTAGCAAAGCAATAGCACAGATGTACATAAATAGTGCAATGCACACACCATAATGAAGACATATCAGAGTTAAAATGTGGACAAATTATTGGTGCGCGTCTTGCTGGCGTATCTGTGACCAGGAAAGCAAGTCTCCGTGGTGTATTGAGAGATAATATCAGCACACTACCATGAAGGACGAACCACATTCAACAGGAGTATGCAAGAGGAAGCTGTCTGAAAGGGATGTCCGGGTGCTAACCTGGATTGTATCCAAAAAACATGAAACCACAGCTGCCCGACTCACTACAGAATTAAATGTGCATCTCATCTCGTGTTTCCATCAAAACTGTTCGCCAGGAGCTCTACAGGGTCAATATACATGGACAAGCTGCTATAGCCAAACCTTTAGTCACTCGTGCCAATGCCAAACATTGGTTTCAATGCTGCCTGCAGTGGAAATGGACAATGTGAAATGTATTGTTCTCTGAGTCCACCTTCACTGTCTGTCCCATATCTGGGAAAGTTACGGTGTGGAGAAGCCACAAAGAAGCTTCCCACCCGGACTGTTGCATGCCCAGAGTGAAGCATGGGGGTGGATCAGTGAAGGTTTGAGCTCCAATATCATTGCACTCCCTATAGACCCAATACTTGAGCCAAGGACTACCGAACCATTCTGGAGGACCATGTGCACTCAATGGTTAAAGCATTGTACCCTGAAGGTGGTGCCATGTATCAGGATGTTAATGCATCAAAACACACAGCAAGACTAGTGACAGAGTGTTTTTAAGAACATGAAAGTGAAGTTGAACATCTCCCTTGGCCTGCACAGTCACCATATCTGAATAATATTTAGCCACTTTGGGGTGTTTTGGAGGAGCGAGTCAGGAAACGTTTTCTTCCACCAGCGTCACAAAGTGACCTGGCCACTGTTTTGCAAGAGGGATGGCTCAAAATCCCTCTGGCCACTGTGCAGGACTTGTATCTGTCATATCCAAGATGAGTTGATGCTGTATTGGCTGCAAAAAGAGGCCCTACACCATACTAATACATTATTGTGGTCTAAAACCAGATTTTTCAGTTTCATTGTCCAACCCTTCATTGTCCAACCCAACCATAACGATATTATGTAGATATAATAATCAGTTATTATTACAAAATAATAATGCTATCAATAATCTTTGGTTATTACTAGTGTGTTATAAAACATACTTTTCAGTACTGTTAGTTATTATTTATTATTATGATTATTATTATTATTGCAGTATTTTCTATTTTACATCACAGTTAGTACAATAGTGATTTATTTCTTACATGAAACCCTCAAAATTTGTTTTGGTGGAAAATTGTTCATCTGTGTGGTTGACAATGATTTTCATCTTCATACAATCATTGCAAATCTGGTGAAGTGCTCTATTCCTGTCTTAAAACAATGACAAAATTGTGAAACTTTATGAAAAAATTATTAGCAAATATATATATGTATATATATATATATATTGTATGCTGTCATTAGCCCCTTTCACACAGTAGGCTAATACCAGCAGATTGCTGTAATATTACCGGAGCAACTTTACCATACCTTTCACACATCAGTTTCAAAATACAGGTTAATTCTGTGATATCATTAACAAGAAATTACCTCTAATCGGCGGCACCTCCCATTGTTAAAAAAATTTATATACTGGTGTAACATAGTTCGTAGATCGGGAAGAAGGAGGTGGAAACCGAACATTTACAAGACTTTAATAACAAAATAAAATAAAAGCGGCAGCCCCTCACGGACGACTGCCGCACACAAACTAAAACTTCTGGCCTGGTCCTCTCTCGTCTTTCACTGTCGTCGCTCTTCCTTTTATCCTTCCGAAGCTCCTCCGTGGGACTCGAGACCGGTGAGTGGTGCAGGTGTCGTTCATTATCATTAACTCCACCGGCCTCGCTCCGTTCCCACGGCTCTCGGCCCCACCCCACCGGCAGCCACCCCCCCTCGACCCAGGAGCACGACAGCAAGCCTTCTGTCCCACCTGTTCTTCTTTTGCTCCAGCACCACTGCCTCGGGCAGCTCCTGGCGATCTCCGCTTCTCCGTGCTGCCCGATCTCCTCAGCACCGCGATCCCTCAGCAGCGAGGGCTCTCTGACAGCGTGTCCCTCCTTCCTCCCGGGTTTCGGCACCAATGTAACACAGTTCATAGATCGGGAAGAAGGAGGCGGGAACCGGCGAACATTTACAAGACTTTAATAACAAAATAAAATAAAAGTGGCAGCCCCTCACGGATGACTGCCGCGCACAAAACGCAAACTAATACTTTAGGCCTGGTCTTCTCTCGTCTTTCACTGTCGTCACTCCTCCTTTTATCCTTCCGAAGCTCCTCCATGGGACGCGAGACTGGTGAGCGGTGCAAGTGTCGTTCATTATAATTTACTCCACTGGCCTTGCTCCATTCCCACAGCTCTTGGCCCCGCCCCACTTGTCACAACTGGTATAATGTATATGTATTTTTTATTGTAATTATTTTTGCTATATTTTACAATCCATATGGTGTATTAAAGTAGTATGATGTTGGTAAGAAGAAAACAACTGTTGAAAGAAAAATAAATTTTACACTGATTTATTATATTTTTGTAGTCGCATGACTTGAATGATGATCATCTGTTGCACTGCTCAGCGCATCCAGTACAGGCATGGACGCCGATATTTTTATCGTCCTGTCTAATACTTTGGAGGAGCTTGGTTTGGAATGCTCTCCTCCAGAGGAACCGTCCCGTAGCCGCCTGGATGAATGGTTCTTGCCGGGGCGCCGCCAGGCCCCTCGTCAAGGAGCTTTGCCATCCTTCCCAGAGGTCCATGACGTGATCACCAGATCTTGGCATGCACTCTACACGTCCTGCCTACGTGCCTCTTCTTCCTCCGCCCTCACTTCGGTCGACGGTGCTGAAGAAAAAGGATACGATAGCCTGCCTCCCATGGATGAGTCAGTGGCCACACATCTCTACCTACCCATGACCATTGGCTGGAAGGCAAAAGCCGCCCACACGTCAAGCCGTGTAGGATAACTTAAGCTATCGCTGGATGAGCCTATTCATCAGCTGGACAAGCGGCCTCAGCGCTTCACTCCATGGCCGGCCTGCAAGTGTTCCAGGCAAAACTCCTTCGCTCCATTGATGAGTTCTAACCAGAACTCCAAATCTTTTAAGGAGCTGTGCAGTGCGTCCGACGTGGCTCTGCGTGCCACCAAGATGATGGCTCAGGCGATCGAAATCAGTTTAATGCAATTGAATCGTTTCAGCTCTCTCAGGCAAGGCTTTCTCCCTGAGGCTTGTTCTCATGAAAATTCCCTGCCGCTTGTGTTTGCTGTCTGTAGGCAAAAGCTCCAGTAAATACGCTCAGATTGACATCACGGTGACGGAGGCGGCTCACAGAGCGGGATCCCAGCATGCACTGGGACGAGAGGAAGGCCTGCAGAGACTGGAGCAGCAGAGGAGACGACGAGGTCTTTCTCACGCTGAAGAGAGTTCGGCTCTCCTCTGGACAAACTGACCAAAACACCTGCTTCAGTCCAGACAGCATAGTGCAGTAGTGCAGTGTCTGCAGGCTTGTTTCTGTGGAATTCACTATGTAGTGAACAGGAAATGAGTGCACGTAATATATATATTCACGCCACACATGCCTGTCATGCTTAGACGGGCCTGTTAAACACACATTCAGTCTACAGAGAGCCGCTGCTACATGAATAGATATCTGTGTTCTCATGTTAGATAAACGTGTGCGATGCACAGAACCAGAAATGCATTTTTTTTAATGTATTTCATTTTAAAATGATACATATTTTTTTGTATTGCTATCTATTTGCATTTGTATGAAATAGGCTTTATTTGTGTAGCATCTTTAGTCTTTTTATTAACATAAATTCAAGAGTCATTTTTACATTAAACTGCTGATTTTGTACATTACGGGCCTGTTTGTTCTCGTTTTCTTTTTCAGCACTGAAGGAAGTGAACACGATATAAATTTTTGTATTGCAGTCATTTTGTCGTATATTGTTTGAACTGTGATACGATAACCATTTCATACTGATGCTGCAAGATATACAGGGACAATGAAACTCAAAGACTGTCCAAAAAAGGGTTGCAGGTTCCATGGCTATATTTACGCAGCATGGTGGCCAATATTCACTGATTGCATGTTTCACCAGTAAGAGCAGAGTGGGACAGTTGAATTAGCAAAGCAATAGCGCAGATGTACATAAAATAGTGCAATGCACACACCATAACGAAGACATATCTGAGTTAAAATGTGGACAAATTATAGGTGAGCATCTCTTTGGTGTATCTGTGACCAGGAAAGCAAGTCTCTGTGGTGTATCGAGAGATAATGTCAGCACACTACCATGAAGGACGAACCACATTCAACAGGAGTATGCAAGAGGAAGCTGTCTGAAAGAGATGTCCGGGTGCAAACTTGGATTGTCAGAGGAAGGGGCCAAGTTCCACTGCAGCCGGACTACCCCTCAAAAAGCCTCTGTTATGCCTCCTAGTGCCCTGTTCAGTTCTGGGTACGGACGGCAGAGTGTTTGTGAAAAATACCCCTCTGAACACTGGGTCCTTTCGAAAAGCGCACACACAGCCAATCGATGTTATAGAGAGAAAAATAAAATACAAACATATTTGAAAAGAGAGCACTTTTCCTCTTCCCCTTATCACGAGCCTCAGGCCCCGGCTAGGCAGCCTGCCGCTCAAAATAATTCAACCCCTTGCCAATTGATGGCCTGGCAGGCCATCCCCGGAGTGTCAAACTAGGTTCTGGGGATAATACAATGAGGTTATACACTTAAATTCGCTCAAAGACCCCCTCAATTTGGCGGTGTCTTCTCCACATCGGTTCATCACAGCAACACTCACGTCCTGCGTGCCGAAGTGATGAGTTTGCTGGTGAAAGGAGCCGTGGAAATGGTTTCCCCAGCTCAGAGCGAGTCAGGCTTCTACAGCCGTTACTTCCTCGTCCCCAAGAAGGATGGTGGTCAAAGACCCATTCTCTTCTGAGATAGAGAATGGGTATTTGACCACCATCCTTCTTGGGGACGAGGACCCATTCTCAATTTCAGACATCTGAACCGCGCCCTTATGAAATGGACATTCAGGATGATTATATCGAAGCTGATCCTCATGCAAATATGCCCAGGGGACTGGTTCTTTTCGCTGAATATGAAAGACACTTACTTTCACTTCCAGATAGCTCCCCACCACAGGCGATTCTTGAGATTCGCCTTCGAGGGAGTAGCTTATCAACACACGGTCCTCCCCTTTGGGCTGTTCCTGGCTCCCCGCACTTTTAAGAAAAGTGCATGGATGCGGTTCTTTCCCCGCTGACAGATGGGAATCCGCATCCTGATGGCTGGCTCATTTTGGCCCAGTCAGAGGATGAGGTTCTATCTCACAGATCAGTGCTCCTCAGCCACTTAGAATGCCTAGGACTCAGGGTCAATTTTGCCAGGGCGCGCTGTCCCTGCCAACGAATATCGTTCCTGGGAACAGTTATCGACTCAGCTCAAATGAGGCAGTAGTCACACCAGAACGTGCACTGACCATTCAGCAGCTCGCGACTTTATTCAAAATCAGAACCCCTCGCCCTCTCAAAGCATTTCAAAGATTGCTGGGCCTCATGGCCTTCGGTACTTCAGCTGGGCTGGCTTCACTTGCGGAATGCAAATTCCTCCACACGCTTGGGGTCACGGATGCTTCCATGTCAAGGTGAACCAGGCCTGCGTTGCAGCTCTGGTCCCTTGGAAAAACCATCAGTGGATGGAACAGGGCGTTCCCCTTGGAATGGTCTACAGAAGGAAGGTGGTCTCGACAGATGCTTCCAACTTAGGTTGGGGGGGGGAGGGGCGCTGTGCGACGGCAAACTGACTTTCGGCCGTTGGTCGAAAAAGGAAGGTCACTTCACATCAAATGTCTGGAAATGCTGGCAGTGTGTTTGGGCCTTCGCAACTTTCTGTCAGACCTGAGTCGGTCCCACGTCTTAGTCCGCTCAGACAGTATGACGGTGGTGTCCTATATAAATTGCCAGGGTGGTCTTTCCTCAAAGCTCCTCTTTATTCTAGCAGAGTGCCTCTTGAGTTGGGCTCAGCTTAACTTGCGTTTGCTGAGAGCAACGCTTGTGCCGGGCAAACTGAACCTGGGAGCAGACATGCTATTTCGGAGCAATGTCCCCTCAGACGAGTGGATGCTCCACCCACAAACGGTTCAGGAAATCTGGGGAATCTTTGGTAGGCCAGAGGTCGACCTCATTGCCTCAGAAGACAACACTCATTGCAAAACTTACCTTTCGAAAGATAGCTGCAGCTGTCTAAAGGTCTCCTTTGGAAGGCCGGTGAGGAGACCATTGCAATAATCATCCCTGCTGGTGATAAAGGCATTAACAAGTTTCTCCAAATCTTGACTGGAATCAAAACATCTAATTCTTGCAATGTTTTTGAGATGATAGTATGCTGATTTAGTTATTGCTTTGACATGACTACTAAAACTAAGGTCTGTCCCCAGATTCACCCCAAGATTTTTGGTCTCCGTCCACGAAGCGGAGACTGTCCAGATAAATAATTGACGTTATCACATTAGCATACTTATCCTGGGCATGGTCTAGCAGTGTGTCTATTGTAGATATATGTGTGGTGGCCAGCAGGGCCTCGCTGTCCACATTTGCCAGGTTTTATAATCTGGAAGTCCCGATCTTACAGGCCCGGGTCCTTTTTGCATAATGGGCTCACTCTTGTCATAATGACAAACCAGTAGGGGTATTTGCCTTCTTCTTGTACGCTCTTGGCTCTCAGTAGAGCTCCGAGGCTTTAAAGAGATATTTTGGGACGATTACTCAAGGCCGACCGACCTCTATGAGTTTGGCCCTATTGCCTCCTACAGGGCTTTTCTGCACAATGCTTGCTCCCTCCTGGCCCCTCTTTGATGCCTAAGGCAAGTTCAAGTGTTAGTCGTTCCCTAACATAGACACGGCGGGATTATACTGTTTCCCCTAGCATCTTTGAACAAGACACAGTACAAAGTATAGTATCGATAGGGAACGCACTCGGTTACTAACGCAACCTCGGTTCCCTGAGATACGGAACGAGTACTGCGTATTTTGCCGTGCTATGCGGCTGCACTACTCAGTCGTCGCTTCAGTCGAACTAAGCTGAGGAGCCTTTGGCTAATGCCCGCATTATATAGCCAGATGCCTCGCCCATTCTGGAGGGCTTTGGCGGGCTTCCCAGCCATAGTCTTGTGCAGCTCCACTGCCGAGCCATTGGTTCATTTTCAGTGCACTTCACAAACCAATGGCCATGCAATTACACTGCGTCATTAAAAAAAAAATCTGAAAACTTTTGAACAATATGAAGATGACAAATTGTTGTCTTATTTTGTAGAAATATATATAATTTTTTCCATTTAGTACTGCCCTTCGGAAGCACCAGAAGATACTTGCATATTTCCCGGAAGACAAATTAAGTACAATTTACCTTGACCTTCAAATTCAAAAAGTTTTCACCCCCTGCTCTTAATGCATCATGTTTCCCTCTGGAGCATCAGTGAATGTTTGAACCTTTTTTAATTGTTGTGTTTGAGTCCCTCAATTGTATTTTGGAAGCTGCATTCAAAATCTTGGCTCACATTGGCTCAAAAATGTGAGGGGGCACGTGCCCCTCACTTTTAATGGACATGGCTCCCCAGGTGAATTTGTAGTACACTTGTACAACAACTTGTAAACACCTTTTACCTAAAATATCTTACTCAGGACAGTACTAAAGAAAAAAATAACATTCATTTAAAATTACTCACATTTTCACAGATTCTGCAAGGGGTTCACAAACTTTCTAGCAGCACTGTATCTGGACTCACGAAAACTTATCACAATTCTTTTTTTTTTTTTACTACAGACAAAACTGTATTCAATTTGTGTGAGACATACATGTCTTGTGCAGAGTGACCTCATGAAGACAGTGGTGAAATTAACTCTTAAATTTATTTGGACAGGATGATGAACAGTCAGAGATGATCAGATGAAAACTAAAGAAAAAGACTGAGAGGAGAGACTGAACATCATATCATGTTCAACACAGGTGACTGAAACATACAGAACATTTCACTGAACTGTCAAAGTCAAAGTCTGCTTTATTGTCAATTATGCTATACAGCACATACATACAGATAATTTAAATTGTGTTACTCTCGTCTTTAAGTATATCCAAAATACAAGTATACAAATAAGGACATGTAAAAAAAGATAAGGTAGCACAAGACACATGCAGATAGAGTGTGAATATACACATGAGTTTAACATAATTCTACAATGATTAAAAGCTTTTATTAATGCACAACACTTCTGCTGTTATTGAGGTGTGATGTTGTTGATGATGTTTTGCATCAAAAATATAGTGTATGCAATGCATTTAGCTAAACTAACTAACCACCGTTTACACAAACATTGCACAGCAGCTAAAAGTCCAGTGCTCATAAATATTCGAAATTATTAGTACATTTTTATAAGCATTTCCATATGATGATTAGTTTCCATTTCAGATTGGGTCCTTCAAAAACATGAACAAGTAATTAATACATGATTTGTTAAGATGTGTAAATAGAAGAAATCTATACAGCAAAGACCAATATGTGACCATTACAGACTGTGACTATCAATTAATGAATACTATGCTATATTTTGTGACGTGCTTAACATTACTAATTCAGTTTTTTTTGTCCCACATTATGTGTACATGTAAACATATAATTAGGTAATATATGCACTGAAGTTTAATGACATGTGTAATCGTTCAAAAGTATATTAACAAAGTATATTAACAATTATTTTAATAATTGTATAATTTCTGTTAAAATCATATGTAGATCTTTAAAACGTGCATGATCATATGAATTGGACATTTAATGATATTTATAAGCATATTAATTTACATGACATAATGATCTGTTAATCTCTAGGTGATATTTAATACGTTCATTAGTAAACATTAACAAGCATGTTATCTCATATTTCTAGTTTTATGATGAAAGCCTGATATAATGTCTGTTATTGATTTATTTAATGAAGGTTATTATAAAATGTTACTGTACCTCATCGTTTAGCAGATGCTTTTATCCAAAGTGACTTACTAATGAGGATAATAGAAGCAATCAATCCAACAAATGTGTTTATCCTGAGGACTATTATTATTTTTACAGTTCCATTCAAATGTTTGGGGTCATTAAGGAATGTATACTTTAATTAAAATATCCATTTAATTGATTAAAAAAAGACTATAAAGTATGTTTTACATGGAACTATTTGACCGTAATAAGTGCATGTGTTAATATCAGTTAATGCACTGTGAACAAACATGAACATGAACATTTTTATTTAGAATTATTAACAAAGATAAAAATAAATGATGTAAATTGTATTGTTTGTTTTTAGTTTGTTAGTTAATATATTGTATATTTATAAATGTATAATAAGTGTTATCATAAACTGTCACAAATTCAGCCTCTGTGGCTCCCTCCGATCACCACCAGAGGGAACCGTCACCTGAGTATTAACCGTCATGAGCTCCCATTCCCTTTATTCCCCGCACCTGCGGCTGATCACTGGCACAGGTGCTTCTCATTGACTCTGGTCCATTTATGCTGTTCTCCCCGTCACCTTATTGCGAAGTCTTGTCTTGCCATGCAAACATTTCCGAGCGTTTACACTGTGTTTGATTCCCTGTGTTTGATTCCCTGTGTTTGATTCCCTGTGTTTGACCTGGACTGTTTATTGTACTCTTATTCTCTGCCGCCTGCCTACTCTGATTCAACCTGCCTTGTTATCTGATTATCCCGAGTGTTCGCCGCCAGCCCTGATCCTCCACCCGACCTCTGACTTTGATTCTGCTCTATCTACGTTGTAGGCCTACTTGAAGCCCGTGATTGAACTCTGCCTGTTTAACTTGCATTTTGTCTTAATAAAGCTGCACATGGATCCTAACGCCACTGACTCCTCGTTACATAAACTATTACTGCATCCCGCACTATACACTACGCACTTATACAAGGCAAGGCATTTGTCATTAATAATCAGAGTAGGTTAGCCCCTCCCCTACCCTACGCAGTTAAAGCTGTGACAGTTGAGTGCACGAAGTGTCCAACATTACACTTTTTCCCCCGTTATTTAACTGCATCATCTGAGTATTTAAAGTACACTTTTTCTTTTTGGAATGTTCATTGTGAATGCATTTCTCACACTATTTATATTACAAAATGTCATAGAATAGTGCAATAGTACGCAATTTGGGATGCACATTATATCTCAGTGATACTAAAATAACAATTAGCTAAATTATTTTAATTTCCTCAAGGCAACAACACAGACAATGTATGCTAACTGTATTTTGCAATTACAGTTTCTTGCATTTCACACAGAATCATTCAAATATATATTGCTTTCTGTTGGTTTGTGTTAATGAAAGACTTTTGTTTCATACAGGGACTGTTGCTGATGTTCTTCCTCGTAGAAGATCAAGCAGAAGCCTACCTCCTGAGAGTAAGTCTTTATATAGATGAACAAATACACGAAGAGGCGAAGAGAGTGTGGGAATTATTTTTATTTTGTTCAACAATGTGATCTTGGATTAAGAGTATCTTCGCATCCTAACATGTATTTTGTGATTCAGTGAGCGATCTGAGGATTGTTCTTCTGGGGAAGAGTGTGTCTCAGTAGCGTGGTCAACTTTATATTAGGACGAGCAGCGTTTGATAATGAAGCTCCTGCAGATGTTGTAGAGAGAGTCAGAGGAAGAGTGAAGGACAGACATGTGACAGTCATCAACAGTCATCGGCTGCTCCAGACAAACATCTCAGATCATCAGCTCACACAGACAGTGAGAAAGTGTGTATATCTGTCTGATCCAGGACCTCACGTGATCCTTCTGGTCCTTAACCCTAATCAGTGTTCGACAGAAGATGAAGAGCATGTGAAGAAGGTGCTGGATGCTTTCGCTGAGCAGGTATTTCAACACACCATGGTGCTCAGCACAGAAAAGTCAAATGAAACCAATGACATCCATCAGAAACTCAGTCAGAAATGCTTCAGCAGACACTTTAGTCTTCAGAGGAGCAGCTCTTGAGGCTTTCTTTACTGAATAATTTGTGTTGGTTTCAATTCTCAAAGGTCGCAGCCTACAGAAAACTGGAGGCGGAATACAGGAAATGGTCCTGGAGTCTTTACAGCGCCATGAAGGAAATTGAGGTCAACATACTCAACCAAATAGAAAATGAAGGACTTGATGAGGTTGAGGAAACTGAACTTCAAAGAGAACTGAAAGAGACGAGTGAAGAATTGGAAAAATCAATATCACAATTCTTTGAGAATGACAGAGATGCAGCTATACTGATTCAGTGGAAAACATCTTTCGAAATCCAACTCCAAGTGCTTCAGCAAAATATCATCAGAGAAACGAAGCAGAAATTAAATGAGATTCTTCAGCAGCGAAACCTGAAGGCTTATGATCCCTGGAATAATCCTAAAAACACTGTCTATGAAAAGAGCAGAGAACTCGGCCTAAAACTCAAGAACAAAGCAACAGATGAAGAAACTCTGAAGAAAGGGTTTTATTGGTTTTGGGAAAAGTGTGTAATGAAGCTCGTCAGAAACAGTCATTGGCTCAAAGATATGGACATCATGAGAGATGTGAATCTCATCCTTGGGGACATCTATAAAAGTTCTCCGGTATATCAATTGTATATCAGTACTAGTCAAGATGGCGCCGAGGATGGCAGCCGTGTTGCGTGCTCCGGGAAAACTTTGCAGTTTTTCGTATGTTTTATTTGTTTTTTTGTTGTTTTACGTGTTAGATGTTGTTAGTATAACTGTCTACGATAGAGACACGCTTTTGAACATTGGTTCCTCCGTCGCGCAACGCAAACCGAACTTTGAGTTTTTGAATGCCGGTGGATTGTTCACAGACACCGCATCAGAGCCTTTTATCTGGGTCGCGCAATCGAGGAAACGCCGCCGACGCCGAAAAAAAGAGGAAAAAGAGCTGGCGTTCTCGTCAGACTGAGACGCCGTGCTTTCCGACATCCTCTTCCAACCATTTTACTGGCCAACGTTCAGTCACTGGATAACAAACTCTGTGAATTGCGGGCGCGCATCTCATACCAACGAGAAACAAGGGACTGCTGTGTTATTTGCCTCACAGAAACCTGGATGTCTGCTATTGTTCCAGACTCAGCCATCGAGCTCACGGGCTTCTCCGTGCACCGCTCGGACAGAACGGAAGAGCTCACAGGGAAAAGCAGAGGTGGAGGTGTTTGTTTCTATATCAACAACTCATGGTGTAATGAAAGGAACATACACTCTATTAAATCCTTCTGCTCCCCTGATCTGGAATTTCATACGCTTCTGTGTCGACCATTCTGGCTACCGAGGGAATTTACAGCGATCATAATCACGGCTGTTTACATTCCTCCTCAAGCCAACACAGACCAGGCACTCAAGGAACTGTACAGGAATATAAGTGAGCAGGAAACCACGGACCCAGATGCAGCTTTTATTATCACGGGGGACTTTAATAAAGCCAACTTCAGAACAATAGCTCCAAAATACTTTCAACACGTCACCATCAACACGCGTGGAGTTTGTACACTCGACCATTGTTACTCCCCCTTCCGGGACGCATACAAGTCCCTCCCCCGCCAACCTTTCGGCAAATCGGATCACTCTTCCGTTCTGCTCCTGCCTGCTTACAGGCAGAAACTGAAACGTGAAGCACCCGCCCTCAGGACAGTCCAGTGCTGGTCGGACCAATCGGACGCTATACTACAGGACTGTTTTGATCACGTGGACTGGGACATGTTCCGGGCAGCATCTGATGACGACATAGAGGCGTATTCAGATACGGTCACGTGTTTCATCAGGAAGTGTATAGAGGACGTTGTACTGACAAAAACAATCCGTATCTACCCCAACCAAAAACCGTGGATTAACAGCGATGTTCGATCAGCCTTGTCAGCGCGGACATCTGCCTTTAAATCCGGAAACACTGACGATCGGAAACAAGCCAGTTACGATCTCAGGAGATCCATCAAAGCCGCCAAACGAACTTATAAAAACAAAGTTGAAGAACACTTCAACAACAATAACCCAAGAAGCATGTGGCAGGGCATTAACAACATCACAGGCTTTAAAGGGAATAAACCGGCTACTGTGAACATCGCCACCTCTCTACCGGACGAGCTCAACACCTTTTATGCTCGGTTCGAGGCTGATAACACCGCACACACAGAGAGCGCTCACACGACTGCAGCAGAAGAGGTGAGTCCACTCACGCTTTCTGTTGCGGATGTAACCCGATCCTTTAAACGGGTGAACATCCATAAAGCCGTAGTCCCAGATGGTATACCAGGCCGTGTGCTCAAAGCATGCGCTTTCCAGCTAGCCGGGGTTTTTACAGATATTTTCAATCTGTCCCTCTCTCTGTCTGTAGTTCCCGCATGCTTCAAAAAATCCACCATTGTGCCCATACCAAAGAAAAATCAAATCACATGCTTGAACGACTGGAGGCCCATTGCTCTGACCCCCATCTTCAGCAAGTGTTTTGAGAAGCTCGTCAGAGAACACATCTGCTCTGTGCTGCCTGCTTCACTGGACCCACTACAATTTGCATACCGCAGTAACCGTTCCACAGACGATGCTATTGCCTTCACCCTGCACACTGCTCTCTCCCACCTGGAAAATAAGAACACCTATGTGAGGATGCTGTTCGTGGATTATAGTTCGGCATTTAACACCATAGTGCCTGCCACACTGGTTGCGAAGCTCCAGACTCTAGGACTGAACAGATCTCTGTGCAGCTGGATCCTGGACTTCCTGACAGGCAGAAGTCAGGTGGTCAGAATGGGCAACAACACATCATCTCCCCTGATCCTCAACACTGGTGCACCGCAGGGTTGCGTCCTCAGCCCACTCCTGTACTCCCTGTACACACACGACTGTACAGCAACACACAGCTCCAATGTCATCGTCAAATTAGCTGATGACACAACGGTGATGGGCCTGATCACCGACAACGATGAGACGGCCTACAGAGAGGAGGTGAGTACCCTGACTAAATGGTGTCAGGAGAACCACCTCTCACTCAACATCGACAAGACCAAGGAGCTGGTGGTGGATTACAGGAGACAGAGCAGAGAACACACACCCATCACCATCGACAACACACCTGTGGAGCGGGTGAGCAGCTTTAAGTTCCTCGGCGTTCACATCACCGAGGATCTCACATGGTCTGCTCACACAGATGCAGTGCTGAAGAAGGCACATCAGCGTCTCTTCTTCCTGAGGCGGCTGAGGAAGTTTGGAACGAGCCCCAGAATCCTCAGGTCCTTCTACACCTGCACTGTGGAGAGCATCCTGACCGGCTGTATCACCGCCTGGTTTGGAAACAGCACCGCTGGCAACCGCAGGGCTCTGCAAAGTGTCGTGCGAACTGCCCGCCACATTGTTGGAGGTGAGCTTCCCTCCCTCCAGGATATCTACACCAGGCGGTGTACAAGGAAAGCCCGGAGGATTATCAAAGACTCCAGCCACCCGTCCCACAGACTGCTCTCTCTTCTGCCCTCAGGGTGACGTTTCCGCAGCATCCGATCCCGCACTAGCCGACTGAGGGACAGCTTTTCCCCTCAGGCTATCAGGCTAATGAACAGTCAGAAATAACTCACCTACATCACACTCCCACTCACACAACATGCCATGCACTGCAATTTAACACAGTTCAACTGGACTACACGCACACACTGCACTAACACAACCTATCTGCTATCACTGGACACCATACAATGCACATCCACGACACTGCATATGCATAATCTGTTGCACCTTTGCACAACTATCTGCTGCTCAACCAATCTGCTGTTAATTTATAATCTGTTGCACCTTCACATTATTACTATGTATAGACTACATAATGTATAGATACTGTACATAATGTAGATGTGTACATGCGGTGTATAATGTGTAGTTGATAACTAAGTATGTCTTTATAGTACACTATGTGTACTTAGTATATGTATGTGTATTTTGCACATTGTCTTCTGTACAGTCTGTAAATATGTACTGTCCATATGTAAATTGTTGTTGTTTTTTGTTGTTTTTTGCACTGTCTGGAGCACGCTCTTAAGAATTTCACTCACCAAGGCACTTGTGCTGTGGTGATGTGACAATAAAAGTGATTTGATTTGATTTGATTGAAACAGAGCAATGGGTACAACAATATTTTCACCATGACGAGTTATTCTGAGTGTGCTATTTTCAAAAAGCCCTCAAAAAAAGGGATTGGAGTGGCTCAAACATCGCTCAAAAAACTTTCTGCTAAGAATGATGCTCCAATAAGAAAGTTCCTCAATGATATCAGTCAGCAGACGGACATTTTGTTTCAGTCATTCAACGTTTCAAAGATGGACTACAACATCAGCTGCATTCAAAAAGTCACACATTATGTCATTGAGACAATAAACAAATATCAGGAAGGACCAGTGAAATATGTGTTCATGGAGGAATTCATCATGGATTTGGTTTATTCCATCTGTAAGAGCATAAACAGGACGATCACTGACCGACACAGCAACCCTGAAAAGTATGTTGAGGAGAAGAGATCAGAGTACTATAGAGTTTTCCAGAAATACTGTCATGAAGCTGCATCTGCCGCTGTTTTTTGTCAGAACATCTGTCAGAAACTCAAAGAGTCCATTGAGTGGAGCATCTACAATAAAACTGCAACTGACCTGGCAGATGAAATGAAGATAAACTGTCCATCACTGAATGAAAACAGGCCAAATCTGGAGAAACACATCCTGGCAACACTAACAGAAAATGAGAATTTTTCTACATACATGAACTACAACCACAAAAAATCAGAGATCGAAAATGAAGTCAGTCGATACATCACTGATAATTTCAGATTCACTGTTTTACCCAAGTTGAAGGAGAATATTGAATTACTGGAGCAGAACCTCATGGAAAAAGCATGTGGATCTACTGAACATTTTTTGCAGGAAACGTGTTGATGCTGGTTTGTGGTTGACGCATTTTACTCAGCATATTTAAAGTGTAGCTATGTTGTTCGGACAGAGATATAGTGACTGCAACCAATAATGAAAACTTAAGACAAAACTATCTTGCCCCTATTTTACGTAGTTACGTTACTGTTGCACTGGGCGGCGCCATAGTATTACATCAGAATCTTTATCACTAACATGTGTATTAGTTTGCTTGGACTCTCTTCTGACTTGGAGTAATTGTAAACAGGCAGCAAACACTTGAAGATCGCTCACTGCCCTGTCTGAGTGTACAGCCAAGATATTGTGTCCTGTTTAAATACAATAGCCTATACAATCACAAGGACTAAGTTAGACTAATTATGGCACATGACACAGTTGGTTTTGCATTTTGAAATAAAGTGGTCAAAATTATATAATTTGGAAATTATGTTTGAGGTGTATTCATTAGGCCTAGTTTGATACCATCTAAAAAGTTTTAGAAGTTAAGAAACATTTTTATGAAGTTGTCTTAATGCTGAAGTGTACTCATTATAGTTTTCTATGAAAAGTGTTTTAATTATACAGTAGACTATAGGTGCGCTGTGATTCTCCATGTTGAAATGACGTGACACGCTGCGAATTATCTCGCTCATTGGCTGATGCAGCGATCTATCTGTCTGTCTATCTATCTATCTATCTATCTATCTATCTATCTATCTATCTATCTATCTATCTATCTATCTATCTATCTATCTATCTATCTTGTTTTTTATCAAATAAAAAAACACACACACACTTGACCCTCTATCAATTTCATATTTATTCTCTAAATAATAAAAAATAACAACACCTTTTTGATGTGATAATGGAGAAAATCCTGAGTAGTTATGCTCATCCAGCTCAACTTCTCTTTCATCACATTACATTTATACCATTAATTTGGTTTACAAAGATTCCACCTTTTTATGTATAGCCTATATGGTATTTTCCTAATTAAATCAATTAAATAATTGCTTTATGTGTTATTATTCGTTTTTTATACATACTATGAATACAAATTCCAAGAATTTAAATCCTGATAAATACAAGATCACCTCAAATACATAAATTTCACCTCTGTTTTCTTTAATATATGCCTAAAAGTCCTACCAAAATAATCTTGAGTAAATATGAATTCCATGTGAAAATATGAAATAGAACTGTCCAAAATATGCTTAGTTGGATAAAGGAGAGGGTGGAAAGGGAGAGAGACCCCCCCCCACCCCCCACACACATGATTGTAAAGCACTTTGGATGTACAATAATACACAATAAAGCGCTATATAAATGCATCATTCATTCATTCATAAATCCTAGTATTTTGTGGCCAAACTATCTCCTTGTTAAAGAGCCCAGGACTAAGGGTGTTCCTGATACACTGCTGCCCCAAGGTGGCAACATCGAGCAGCTTTTTACTATTTAAATATATTGTGTACTGTTTACAGAACATAAATATTTTCAGTTTATTTTAATGGTCATACATTTCAGATCTACAAGAAAAATGTAATATATATATATATTTATTTTATATAAAATTATTGTTACATTTCACAAACCGTTCTAAAGAAATAACATGCATTGAATTAAACATTAAATAGTAAGCGTGAAAGTAGAACAAATTATCTATCTATATATATATATATTTATTTTTTTTGCACTGACAAGCTGCACTGACAAATGTGTGGTAAGTACTGCCGCTCCTGTACTTGTGATCGCAAATTAGAATTTTGAAGAGATTAAGAGTAAAATATTTACTGGTAATAAAATATTATACAAAATAGACTCAAATAACTATATAAGGAATATACTTAATAACATTGTTTATCATCCAGCTCCCTTTTTCTGGTATTCTGTATTTGGAGACGTGAATTGGCATAAAGCTTGGCGAACAGACACATTCTATATACATAACAAAGTAAAAGAGGTTTATTTTAAAATATTGCATAGAACATACCCAGTTAAACGTGCTGTAAAGTGTTTTTTTAATTTATTTTAAATAAGTAAAAAATTATTTTAGTGATTTCTGTAAAGGTGGAAAGGAAAATATTTTTCATAATCTTTTTTAACTGTATACATTCAAATATATCTTTGATTGATGTGGAGTTATTTATTAAGAAAATGTTTGAATTTCTTTTGCAGCTGAGTGGATTTGATGTAATAATATACTTCGTTGATCATGGATTTGATAAAGATAAAGCATACTTAATACAGTTGTTAATTTTAATGGGGAAGTTTCATATTCATAAAATGAAGTGGTCAGGCTCCAACCCAAACTTTTCTCATTTTATAAACCATTTCAAGCTGTATTGTAAGGTCCTGTGTAATTGCACAAGTAAAAACACACACTGATTGGCTTCATCCCTCTGTCTCCTTTCCACCAGTAAGCTGGTGTGTGGTGGGCGCTCTGGCGCAATATGGCAGCCGTTGCATCATCCAGGTGGATGCAAAAAAGGGTTATTTTTTTGTCTAGTATATTTTGTTACTGTACTCTGGCACGGTTTCATTATAGTAATGTTGTTCATCTTTTTATATTTTCTCTTTTCCATTAGATGTAAATGTTTCTAGTTGTATTGTTCTGATTTAAGGCATAAAAAAAAACATTTTTAAAAGACAGTCGTGCCCAGGGTCCGCGTGCAGACAATTTATTTGGAATGCGTGGACGGTGAGCGTACAACAGCACATGCGCGAGGTGAATGTCGAGCTCGTCCATGTCCGTCCGCACTCATCAGTGGAGAGTATACTTTGAAAGTAGCGAGGGCGCAGCTGTACGCGAGACGGAGTGGAAAGTGAAGTATACTCAGGCCTTTAGGCTAATGTACATAGTGGAAACCCTGATTAATCCTCTGTTTACTGATGTCGACTTTCGTAGAGACAGTGAGGGGGACGGATCGGGTAACTATGAATCGGGGGGGGGGGGGGGGTCATGTCCCCCCATCCCTAGTGCCATCTGCGTGCCTGCCTCTCAGATAGGTCCGTCAAGGTATCCTGGAGAGGTGACGTATCCAAAGTCGCAACATCTAGCTACTGGGGTGCCTCAGGGCTCAGTTCTTGGACCACTTCTCTTCTCTGTCTACATGGCATTACTAAGTTCTGTCATTCAGAAACATGGCTTTTCATTCACTCAGCTTGTCTAACAGACCTTTCTTGCTGGATGAAGAACCATCACCTTCAACTCAACCTAGTTAAGACAGAACTGCTTGTCATTTCAGCAAACCCATCACTTCATCACAGTTTCACCTTCAAGTTAGGCTCATCAACCATAACTCCTTCAAAAACAGCCAGAAACCTTGGAGTTGTGATTGATGATAAGCTAAATTTCTCAGATTACATTGCAAGGCTTTAATGTTTGCCTGACATTTTCACTGACTTTTTCATAAAATGTTCCCTCCTGGTGAGTAGTAAGTATACTACACCACCTGTCAAAATGATTGATGACAGGTGGGCGGGGCTTCTGGTATAGGGGCGGGACTTCCGGTGTAGGCGGGACTTCCGGTATAGGGGCGGGGCTTCCGGTATAAGGCGGGACTTCCTGTATAGGCGGGACTTCCTGTATAAGGCGGGACTTCCGGTATAATCAATCATGTTATAATGACAGTAGGTTTTGATGTTTTTGACAGGTGGTTTTGATGGTTTTGATGTTATTGACAGTAGGTTTTGATGATTTTGACAGGTGGTTTTGATGGTTTTGATGTTTTGACAGGTGGTTTTGATGGTTTTGATGTTATTGACAGTAGGTTTTGATGATTTTGACAGGTGGTTTTGATGGTTTTGATGTTTTGACAGCAGGTTTTGATGGTTTTGATGTTTTGACAGCAGGTTTTGATGTTTTTGATGATTTTGACAGAAGGTTTTTGTTTTTGAAGGCTGTATAATAAATGACAGCAGGTTTTGATGTTTTTGATGATTTTGACAGGTGGTTTTGATGGTTTTGATGTTTTGACAGCAGGTTTTGATGATTTTGACAGAAGGTTTTTGTTTTTGAAGGCTGTATAATAAATGACATCAGGTTTTGATGTTTTTGATGATTTTGACAGGTGGTTTTGATGGTTTTGATGTTTTGACAGCAGGTTTTGATGATTTTGACAGAAGGTTTTTGTTTTTGAAGGCTGTATTTTAAATCATGTTATACACACAGAAGGTTTTGTCCTTTGAAGACGCTGTTATCAGAAATGTCCCTCCCACCCGCCGCATCCCATACCAGCATATCTGGGGCTGTGCTGTGAAAAACTGTGAAGACTGTTCACAGCTGTGAACAAAAGTTGATTGTTTATAAAATATAGCTTACTAAAAAAAAATCCACTGAACATTATTTCAGTTTAAAAAGTTTAACAACACATGTTACTTTATTTACTAGTTGTTTTGTCAATCTTACAAACGTTATAACGTTTAAAATGTACGATCTGATATAAACTATAAATGTTTCGAAATAAACATTCAAAATAAGCAATGTTTTTATTTTCCAGAAAGCGTTGTTTAAAATTAGGTAAAATACGGTGTAAGAAAACAAATAAAAATGAAGACAGGTTATTTAAACAACTAAGACAATATTAACATTAAATAATATAGAGTAACCTTACTTACTGTGGTATAAAATATCAAGCCGTTAAAAAATATACGTTTGTCAGAAGTTTGTAATATTACAATTTAAAACTAGTTAGTTTGACAATGAAAATAAAAAAAAATCTAACTTTTAAGAAGACAGAAGTTGTCACAAGAAAAGGTGGGAAACAAGGAAAAATAACAAACGTTGTCCAAAAAGAAGGTAATCTCAGAGACAAAAGATAAGTCTATCATAATTTAGCTGAAGTAAAAGTTAAACAAAAGAAAAAGTCCCCGACCGGCGAGAAGTCCGTGCGTGTCCGTTTCAAACGCAGAATGGCGAGACAACCGGTTCCAGGCAGACCACGCCTAGCCCCATCCCCTAGATCCGGACGAGGAGGGACCAAAACTGAGATTTAAAAGGATTTAATCCATGACTGTTTTTAAAAACATTAAAGTTAATTTTAATAAGTCTTTTACATGTCTTAATTAAACCAGTCAACATCATTCACCTAAATATTTTCACTTAAAAAAATAGTAGACCTATAGTTTTACTTTTAAACAAACAAGTCCTAGCCTCTGGGGGAAAGTTTGTTTAACAACACATTTTCCTTTATTTACTCTTTGCTTTTTGTCAATCTTACGATACGTTATAACAGCTAAAACACAGGTATACACATACAAATATTTAACAGGAATGAAACCAAATCAATAACTCTCTGATTTTCTTGCCATAAGACTTGTTATCATTTGAAATACGTGTGCAGCATGTAAACGTTTTTTTTTTTTTTACATCACACGAGATGCAGATATTTCATCTCAAGCAATGCAACGAAGTTGAAGACGGTCGTGTCAATATCACATTTCACGCAGCACGAGATGCCAGTGAAGTTTTTTAGTCAGACGATCAAAGCAAAAATGTCAAACCTAAAACCATGAATCTCTAACCTAACTAATTTTTACAACAGATTAGACTTTCTTTCTCGCTTAATGAACTGTGTTATTAACCGTAAGGGGAGTTAAATGCAGCATGCTTTATTGCATTCAAATAAAAACAACAACCGCTCTATATAGGTTTATTCGACTGAGCTTTGATAAAATAACTGATGTAAGAAACATGCAAATATTCGACAAGGTTTATCAAACTGGTGTGTCAGGTGATTTGCGTTGTTGTACATATCTCGCCTATACAGATATGTTAAGATGTTTAACATCTGTAAAAAATAGTCTAAAAAGTCATATTTTTAGCTTCCACATAGGAACCATGTCCACACTCAACGGTTTTGTGTAACAGAGTCCAGAGACAAATGAAAACAAAATGTGTGAAAGACTGATGACAGGAAGAGCTACAGACTAACAGCTTCAGATTTATAAAAACAATCGAGCGTGTGCATTTTTCTCTGAATAGGTATGTATGCAGTAACCAGTGTGTACACGAATATTTATAATACATAACCGCATAATTCAGTGATTCTATCAAATGAATCATTCATTTTAAAGTCAGATTTGATTTCTCGTCAAAACACAATAAAACTTTTTAAAAACGTTAAAACTTTCTTACGACTTTTTAATTATGTCGAACAAAATGAATATAGGGTTATGTTTTTAGTTCGGGATGTTTGCACGTTAATCACATCATTAACTTAAAAAATTTTTTATTCAAACTCTCTCTTGAGCGCACACGGCACACAACTGCCAACAACATCCTTAACTTGGTTTTATCATTCGGCTGTAGCTGAAACTCTATAACGCGTTCAATGTAAGTTATGCATCGACGCAGCTATATATCCTGGAAGAGCTCCTTGAGCTGTTTAACTGTAGAAAATGTAAAACAATGACGCGTAAAACTAGTTCAACAGACCGAGTGTACGCGCCTAAAACAGGCCTGGAACCATTTCGAACCATTCTAACACTAAGTGCGACCACGGGAGAAAATGTGTTATAGCACAGCAGTAAAACACTGGACGTGAACTGAGCTGGTTTTGATGTTTTTGGTCTGAACGACCAAATAACTACAAGTCCTACTTAAAATCTACGATGAAACTAGAAAATATACGTGTGACCTAACAGTGTTTAAAATACTGGAGAACGCTTGTAGTGTTATACGTTTGCTTCACGACATGTTTCGTTGTGTTAGCCAACTCTGCGTGTCTTCGTCTAACTGCACGTGTCCAGTATTTTAAACACTGTTAGGTCACACGTATATTTTCTAGTTTTCATCGTAGATTTTAAGATAGGACTTGTAGTTATTTGGTCGTTCAGACCAAAAACATCAAAACCAGCTCAGTTCACGTCCAGTGTTTTACTGCTGTGCTATAACACATTTTCTCCCGTGGTCGCACTTAGTGTTAGAATGGTTCGAAATGGTTCCAGGCCTGTTTTAGGCGCGTACACTCGGTCTGTTGAACTAGTTTTACGCGTCATTGTTTTACATTTTCATACAGTTAAACAGCTCAAGGAGCTCTTCCAGGATATATAGCTGCGTCGATGCATAACTTACATTGAACGCGTTATAGAGTTTCAGCTACAGCCGAATGATAAAACCAAGTTAAGGATGTTGTTTGGCAGTTGTGTGCCGTGTGCGCTCAAGAGAGAGTTTGAATAAAAAATTTTTTTAAGTTAATGATGTGATTAACGTGCAAACATCCCGAACTAAAAACATAACCCTATATTCATTTTGTTCGACATAATTAAAAAGTCGTAAGAAAGTTTTAACGTTTTTAAAAAGTTTTATTGTGTTTTGACGAGAAATCAAATCTGACTTTAAAATGAATGATTCATTTGATAGAATCACTGAATTATGCGGTTATGTATTATAAATATTCGTGTACACACTGGTTACTGCATACATACCTATTCAAGAGAAAAATGCACACGCTCGATTGTTTTAATAAATCTGAAGCTTTTAGTCT
The DNA here is from genome assembly GCA_027474115.1 of Schizopygopsis malacanthus. Classification (NCBI taxonomy): domain Eukaryota; kingdom Metazoa; phylum Chordata; class Actinopteri; order Cypriniformes; family Cyprinidae; genus Schizopygopsis; species Schizopygopsis malacanthus. Next base: position 64,085 of record JAPDDM010000087.1, read on the forward strand.
GTAGCTCTCCCTGTCATCAGTCTTTCACACATTTGTTTTCATTTGTCTCTGGACTCTGTTACACAAAACGTTGAGTGTGGACATGGTTCCTATGTGGAAGCTAAAAATATGACTTTTTTAGACTATTTTTTTACAGATGTTAAACATCTTAACATATCTGTATAGGCGAGATATGTACAACAACGCAAATCACCTGACACACCAGTTTGATAAACCTTGTCGAATATTTGCATGTTTCTTACATCAGTTATTTTATCAAAGCTCAGTCGAATAAACCTATATAGAGCGGTTGTTGTTTTTATTTGAATGCAATAAAGCATGCTGCATTTAACTCCCCTTACGGTTAATAACACAGTTCATTAAGCGAGAAAGAAAGTCTAATCTGTTGTAAAAATTAGTTAGGTTAGAGATTCATGGTTTTAGGTTTGACATTTTTGCTTTGATCGTCTGACTAAAAAACTTCACTGGCATCTCGTGCTGCGTGAAATGTGATATTGACACGACCGTCTTCAACTTCGTTGCATTGCTTGAGATGAAATATCTGCATCTCGTGTGATGTAAAAAAAAAAAAAAACGTTTACATGCTGCACACGTATTTCAAATGATAACAATACTTATGGCAAGAAAATCAGAGAGTTATTGATTTGGTTTCATTCCTGTTAAATATTTGTATGTGTATACCTGTGTTTTAGCTGTTATAACGTATCGTAAGATTGACAAAAAGCAAAGAGTAAATAAAGGAAAATGTGTTGTTAAACAAACTTTCCCCCAGAGGCTAGGACTTGTTTGTTTAAAAGTAAAACTATAGGTCTACTATTTTTTTAAGTGAAAATATTTAGGTGAATGATGTTGACTGGTTTAATTAAGACATGTAAAAGACTTATTAAAATTAACTTTAATGTTTTAAAAACAGTCATGGATTAAATCCTTTTAAATCTCAGTTTTGGTCCCTCCTCGTCCGGATCTAGGGGATGGGGCTAGGCGTGGTCTGCCTGGAACCGGTTGTCTCGCCATTCTGCGTTTGAAACGGACACGCACGGACTTCTCGCCGGTCGGGGACTTTTTCTTTTGTTTAACTTTTACCTTCAGCTAAATTATGATAGACTTATCTTTTGTCTCTGAGATTACCTTCTTTTTGGACAACGTTTGTTATTTTTCCTTGTTTCCCACCTTTTCTTGTGACAACTTCTGTCTTCTTAAAAGTTAGATTTTTTTTATTTTCATTGTCAAACTAACTAGTTTTAAATTGTAATATTACAAACTTCTGACAAACGTATCTTTTTAACGGCTTGATATTTTATACCACAGTAAGTAAGGTTACTCTATATTATTTAATGTTAATATTGTCTTAGTTGTTTAAATAACCTGTCTTCATTTTTATTTGTTTGTTTTCTTACACCGTATTTTACCTAATTTTAAACAACGCTTTCTGGAAAATAAAAACATTGCTTATTTTGAATGTTTATTTCGAAACATTTATAGTTTATATCAGATCGTACATTTTAAACGTTATAACGTTTGTAAGATTGACAAAACAACTAGTAAATAAAGTAACATGTGTTGTTAAACTTTTTAAACTGAAATAATGTTCAGTGGATTTTTTTTTAGTAAGCTATTTTATAAACAATCAACTTTTTGTTCACAGCTGTGAACAGTCTTCACAGTTTTTCACAGCACAGCCCCAGATATGCTGGTATGGGATGCGGCGGGTGGGAGGGAAATTTCCTGATAACAGCGTCTTCAAAGGACAAAACCTTCTGTGTGTATAACATGATTTAAAATACAGCCTTCAAAAACAAAAACCTTCTGTCAAAATCATCAAAACCTGCTGTCAAAACATCAAAACCATCAAAACCACCTGTCAAAATCATCAAAAACATCAAAACCTGATGTCATTTATTATACAGCCTTCAAAAACAAAAACCTTCTGTCAAAATCATCAAAAACATCAAAACCTGCTGTCAAAACATCAAAACCATCAAAACCTGCTGTCAAAACATCAAAACCATCAAAACCACCTGTCAAAATCATCAAAACCTACTGTCAATAACATCAAAACCATCAAAACCACCTGTCAAAACATCAAAACCACCTGTCAAAATCATCAAAACCTACTGTCAATAACATCAAAACCATCAAAACCACCTGTCAAAAACATCAAAACCTACTGTCATTATAACATGATTGATTATACCGGAAGTCCCGCCTTATACAGGAAGTCCCGCCTATACAGGAAGTCCCGCCTTATACCGGAAGCCCCGCCCCTATACCGGAAGTCCCGCCTACACCGGAAGTCCCGCCCCTATACCAGAAGCCCAAAATACTGGAGAACGCTTGTAGTGTTATACGTTTGCTTCACGACGTGTTTCGTTGTGTTAGCCAACTCTGCGTGTCTTCGTCTAACTGCACGTGTCCAGTATTTTAAACACTGTTAGGTCACACGTATATTTTCTAGTTTCATCGTAGATTTTAAGTAGGACTTGTAGTTATTTGGTCGTTCAGACCAAAAACATCAAAACCAGCTCAGTTCACGTCCAGTGTTTTACTGCTGTGCTATAACACATTTTCTCCCGTGGTCGCACTTAGTGTTAGAATGGTTCGAAATGGTTCCAGGCCTGTTTTAGGCGCGTACACTCGGTCTGTTGAACTAGTTTTACGCGTCATTGTTTTACATTTTCTACAGTTAAACAGCTCAAGGAGCTCTTCCAGGATATATATCTGCGTCGATGCATAACTTACATTGAACGCGTTATAGAGTTTCAGCTACAGCCGAATGATAAAACCAAGTTAAGGATGTTGTTGGCAGTTGTGTGCCGTGTGCGCTCAAGAGAGAGTTTGAATAAAATTTTTTTTAAGTTAATGATGTGATTAACGTGCAAACATCCCGAACTAAAAACATAACCCTATATTCATTTTGTTCGACATAATTAAAAAGTCGTAAGAAAGTTTTAACGTTTTTAAAAAGTTTTATTGTGTTTTGACGAGAAATCAAATCTGACTTTAAAATGAATGATTCATTTGATAGAATCACTGAATTATGCGGTTATGTATTATAAATATTCGTGTACACTGGTTACTGCATACATACCTATTCAAGAGAAAAATGCACACGCTCGATTGTTTTAATAAATCTGAAGCTTTTAGTCTGTAGCTCTTCCTGTCATCAGTCTTTCACACATTTTGTTTTCATTTGTCTCTGGACTCTGTTACACAAAACCGTTGAGTGTGGACATGGTTCCTATGTGGAAGCTAAAAATATGACTTTTTAGACTATTTTTTACAGATGTTAAACATCTTAACATATCTGTATAGGCGAGATATGTACAACAACGCAAATCACCTGACACACCAGTTTGATAAACCTTGTCGAATATTTGCATGTTTCTTACATCAGTTATTTTATCAAAGCTCAGTCGAATAAACCTATATAGAGCGGTTGTTGTTTTTATTTGAATGCAATAAAGCATGCTGCATTTAACTCCCCTTACGGTTAATAACACAGTTCATTAAGCGAGAAAGAAAGTCTAATCTGTTGTAAAAATTAGTTAGGTTAGAGATTCATGGTTTTAGGTTTGACATTTTTGCTTTGATCGTCTGACTAAAAAACTTCACTGGCATCTCGTGCTGCGTGAAATGTGATATTGACACGACCGTCTTCAACTTCGTTGCATTGCTTGAGATGAAATATCTGCATCTCGTGTGATGTAAAAAAAAAAAAAACGTTTACATGCTGCACACGTATTTCAAATGATAACAAGTCTTATGGCAAGAAAATCAGAGAGTTATTGATTTGGTTTCATTCCTGTTAAATATTTGTATGTGTATACCTGTGTTTTAGCTGTTATAACGTATCGTAAGATTGACAAAAAGCAAAGAGTAAATAAAGGAAAATGTGTTGTTAAACAAACTTTCCCCCAGAGGCTAGGACTTGTTTGTTTAAAAGTAAAACTATAGGTCTACTATTTTTTTAAGTGAAAATATTTAGGTGAATGATGTTGACTGGTTTAATTAAGACATGTAAAAGACTTATTAAAATTAACTTTAATGTTTTAAAAACAGTCATGGATTAAATCCTTTTAAATCTCAGTTTTGGTCCCTCCTCGTCCGGATCTAGGGGATGGGGCTAGGCGTGGTCTGCCTGGAACCGGTTGTCTCGCCATTCTGCGTTTGAAACGGACACGCACGGACTTCTCGCCGGTCGGGGACTTTTTCTTTTGTTTAACTTTTACCTTCAGCTAAATTATGATAGACTTATCTTTTGTCTCTGAGATTACCTTCTTTTTGGACAACGTTTGTTATTTTTCCTTGTTTCCCACCTTTTCTTGTGACAACTTCTGTCTTCTTAAAAGTTAGATTTTTTTTATTTTCATTGTCAAACTAACTAGTTTTAAATTGTAATATTACAAACTTCTGACAAACGTATCTTTTTAACGGCTTGATATTTTATACCACAGTAAGTAAGGTTACTCTATATTATTTAATGTTAATATTGTCTTAGTTGTTTAAATAACCTGTCTTCATTTTTATTTGTTTTCTTACACCGTATTTTACCTAATTTTAAACAACGCTTTCTGGAAAATAAAAACATTGCTTATTTTGAATGTTTATTTCGAAACATTTATAGTTTATATCAGATCGTACATTTTAAACGTTATAACGTTTGTAAGATTGACAAACAACTAGTAAATAAAGTAACATGTGTTGTTAAACTTTTTAAACTGAAATAATGTTCAGTGGATTTTTTTTTAGTAAGCTATTTTATAAACAATCAACTTTTTGTTCACAGCTGTGAACAGTCTTCACAGTTTTTCACAGCACAGCCCCAGATATGCTGGTATGGGATGCGGCGGGTGGGAGGGACATTTCCTGATAACAGCGTCTTCAAAGGACAAAACCTTCTGTGTGTATAACATGATTTAAAATACAGCCTTCAAAAACAAAAACCTTCTGTCAAAATCATCAAAACCTGCTGTCAAAACATCAAAACCATCAAAACCACCTGTCAAAATCATCAAAAACATCAAAACCTGATGTCATTTATTATACAGCCTTAAAAAACAAAAACCTTCTGTCAAAATCATCAAAACCTGCTGTCAAAACATCAAAACCATCAAAACCACCTGTCAAAATCATCAAAAACATCAAAACCTGCTGTCATTTATTATACAGCCTTCAAAAACAAAAACCTTCTGTCAAAAACATCAAAACCTGCTGTCAAAACATCAAAACCATCAAAACCTGCTGTCAAAACATCAAAACCATCAAAACCACCTGTCAAAATCATCAAAACCTACTGTCAATAACATCAAAACCATCAAAACCACCTGTCAAAACATCAAAACCATCAAAACCACCTGTCAAAATCATCAAAACCTACTGTCAATAACATCAAAACCATCAAAACCACCTGTCAAAAACATCAAAACCTACTGTCATTATAACATGATTGATTATACCGGAAGTCCCGCCTTATACCGGAAGCCCCGCCCCTATACCGGAAGTCCCGCCTACACCGGAAGTCCCGCCCCTATACCAGAAGCCCCGCCCACCTGTCATCAATCATTTTGACAGGTGGTGTAGTATACTTACTACTCTGGTGGAATGATCTGCCCAACTCAATCCAAGCAGCTGAGTCCTTAGCCATCTTACATTAACATTTAGTCATTTTGCAGAAACTTTTATCCAAAGCGACTTACAATTGGGGAATACATAAAGCGATTCATCTTGAAGAGGCAAACAGACAGAGGAAGTGTTCGTAACGCCAAGTCTCAGACATTGTTCAAATAAGTACAAGCTAGCAAGAGAAGGAGAGAAAGATTAGGAGAAAAAACTTCAAGAAACGGCTAAAAACACATGTTTTCCATCTTTATTTGACCCTCTCTGTCTGCATGGCATGAATAGGCTATTAAGAGGGAAAGATGAGTCAAAATGTGTGTGTAATGCTCTATGACAGGCCTGTTCCAGCGCATGTGAAATGATCCATTATCTACTTTTTTATCTATCTATCTATCTATCTATCTATCTATCTATCTATCTATCTATCTATCTATCTTATTTTTATCATATCAAAACACACACACACTTGACCCTCTATCAATTGCATATTTATTATCTAACTGCTAGCTTTTCTTGAAAAACTAACACTAGCTTTCTTTTTTTCTATTCTATCTACTTGTTTCTTAAAAAAAAACCTTGCTACGTGTACTGTATTAGGCTAACTGAGACTTGTCATTGCACTTGCATGTTGTTGCTCATTTGTTGATTTTAATTGCTTCTATTGTTCTCATTTGTAAGTCGCTTTTGGCATCTGCTAAATTACTACAATTTAAAATGTATAAAAATAATAGTAGTAGTGTCACGGTCCTGCTGGTGTGCCCTGACCGGCCACCAGTTGTCTATGTATGTTGAGCACATGGCTTGTTGTTGGTGCCATGTACTCTCCTGTCTATTGTCTGCCCCCTCCCATCTTGTTTCCTAAAAAAAAATTAAGTTGCTCGACCTGTGTCTCCCTTTTTACCCTCGTTTGTCTCCCTATTTAGCCTCCTGGTGTCTATAGTCCTGTGCTGATCCGTTGTCTTACGTCGTGTGTGTATGTTGAGTGTACACAGCTCTCTACCTATCTGTTTTTCCCCTTTGGGGTGGTTTTTGTTTTTCTTTGTTTTATTTCATTATTAAAAGACCATCTTCCTGCATTTGAGTCCTCGACTTCATCTCTCCAGTCGATTCCTGACAGAACGGATCAGCCAATATGAGGACAGGAGGTCAGCAGGGCAATGACGTGAGGATTTTGCCGTGGAGTTCAGTGGTGCAGCAAGGTACAATGAGGCGGCCCTCCAGGACCTCTTCAACGGTGCCCTTGATGAGCCCCTCAGCTGGTGGAGGATGAGGGGGCAGGACCACCTGACGTTTGGGGAATTTGTGGAGTTTTTGGCATGTTCCCCAGCTAAGGTGGCTGATGTGCCTCAGGTGGTGGGCGACAAAACTGCATCACCTCCAGTGGCGGCCAGCGAAGCTGCAGAGCCCCAAGTGGCGGCTGACGAAGCAGCAGTGTCCCCAATGGCGGCCGACGAAGCTGCAGCGCACCCTATGATTCCTGGGCTGGTACGCAAGCTGGCGGATACACCCATGAGGACGTTAGGGGCAGCTGGCATTCCAAGACTGGCTCCTCCCAAGGCGGCGGTGCCAGTTCCAGAGCCCGCTCCATACCGTGAGCCCACAGAGTCCACTCCAGAGTCCGCTCCAGAGCCCGCTCCATTCCGTGAGCCCACAGAGTCCGCTCCAGAGCCCGCTACAGTCCGTGAGCCCACAGAGTCCGATCCAGAGCCTGCTGCGTTCCGTAAGCCGACAGAGCCCACTCTGTTCCGGGAGCCCACAGAGCCCGCTCCATTCTGGGAGCCCACAGAGTCCCCTCAAGAGCTCGCTCTGTCCAGGTAGCCCACAGAGCTCGCTCCGTCCCGGGAGCCCACAGAGCCCGCTGCGTTCCGGGATCCCACAGTGCCCGTTCCGTTCCAGGAGCCCCGAGAGTCCGCTCAAGAGCTCGCTCCGCCCGGGAGCCCACAGAGCAAGCTGCGTTCCGGGAGCCCACAGAGCCTGCTCCGTTCCAGGAGCCCACAGAGCCCACTCTGAGCCCTCAAGTAACCGCTCCTCTCAAGTGGTGGTTATCTGCTCCACCCTGGTGGCCTCCTGCTCTGCCTGCCCGCCCTGGCCTCCTGCGCTGCCTGCCCTGCCCTAGCACCTCTGTCTGCCTATTGCTCCGGGCCCTCTTCCACTCCACGGGTCTGGCCCACCGTCCTTCCCCCTGATCCACCCTGATCCGTTGTCTTACTCCGTGTGTGTATGTTGAGTGTACACAGCTTTCTGCCTGTCTGTTTTTCCCCTTCGGGTGATTTTTGTTCTTTGTTTTATTTCATTATTAAAAGACCATCTTCCTGCATTTGAGTCCTCACCTTCATCTCTTCAGTCGATTCCTGACAAGTAGTAGTAGTAGAAATAATAAACAGAACTATATATTCCACCTTCAAGATCAGTGAGCATTGTTGAGGACAGACTGCCATCATTGTAAATATAGTGAGATGTGAGTTAACACGAGCTGACTGTAATTCAGATTGAGTCATGATTTACAGTCTGCTTGTGTAATCAGTGACTTTTAATGAGACAGCAGGATTGTATATGTGTCTCTCTCTCTCTCTCTCTCTCTCTGTTTGTGTGTGTCTGTGTGTGTGTGTGTGTGTGTGTGTGTGCGTGTGTGTCTGTCTGTGTGTGCCTGTGTGTGTGTGTGACTCTCTTTCTCTCTCTCTGTGTGTGTGTGTGTGTGTGTGTGTTTGTGTGTGTGTGTGTGTGTGTGTTAATGAGGGCGAGAGTGTTCTGGATTCTGAGTGGGCAATTGTAATAGATTCAGCAAAAATGCACTGCTGATCTGCACATTACAGAAAAAAAACAACCAAAAAAACAACGCTATTGCTCGATTAAACATTCCCAAACAATAACACAAGCAACACTTTCACACTCCTGTCTCCCGAGAGTCAGTAAACACAACCATTACGTTACAAGTCTAAAAATGGAGAGTCTCAATCTGAGACAAATATGACAGATTTAGAGCATCGATATATTGATCTGTCCGCCACTCTCCTTCCTCTCCGCCTGAACAAATGTACTCACTCCACACATGAATACAGCCTGACTCTTTTTTTTTTAATGCAGAGGGTTTATCCAGAGAGGGAGACAGACAGAGATCCTTTCAAAAGCTATTAATAACATTTAAATATGAACATGTACACTTGAGGTTATAATATGTGACCTTAAACTACTAATATGCACCCTTCAAGGGTAAACAAGGTACAAACATATACCCTTTCTAAAAGGTACGATACCCAGTGTCTGCTTCTTTGTTGTTGTTGTTGTTTGTTGTTTGTTGTTAAAAGACATTTTAGTTTACCAAATAAAATCTAAACATTTTGTGAATATGAGTGAATCTCATGAAAAGCTGTACAGAAAATTGCTCAAAATTATATTATTACTCTTAATTAAGATCCTAAATCTCGTTACTGCAATGAATTGTTGCAAGCTACTCTTATTCTGATGTTCTCATCACTATTATGTGATTTTCTTATATGTATTACTATCTAAACTATATGCCTTGCAGTAAACATAATCACTATTTAAAATAATGTGTTGAAAAAGTACACCGTCAAGACTAGTTATTGTAATTTATTTAAAAAAAAGTTTTTTATCTAAAGAGAAAACGATTTCTTCCCATGATTTTTTATATATATTAAATATTATATTTTTGCTTTATTTTATTCAAAGGCATTTTCCACAAAAAACACATGTAATGTAATGGATTGCGTTACTAATTGCATTTTTGTCGGACTACAATTTGTGCCTTATTTTTTTATTTTTAACAGCACGGTTTTTCTTATAATATGGTAAATATTTTTGGTAATATGGTGTTAGTGACCATTGTGAATGAGAACATAATGACTTGTGCTCTTTCTCTCGGTCTAAACTCGTGATGAGGTGAGAGTCAGAGAACGCGCTGCTGTAACCACGGCAACGCTTCCACTCGGGCCATCCTGACGTCTTGACGACACCTGCACAGAGAGAGAGAGAGAGAGAGAGAGAGAGAGAGAGAGAGAGAGAGAGAGAGAGAGAGAGAGAGAGAGACACACACACACACACACACAGAGAGTCTAGGAATAAAAGCATAAAACTGGACACAGATGCGCTGTCGTAGCTCCGCCCATGAATAGCGTCACCGTCACCATCAGAGTCGGAGAGGAATAACTGGAGAGCACGAGAGAGGACGCACGCGGACTGTCATCCCGCTGCACGCGTCGCGTTCATCCGTCGCCTCTGAATGTAAGTCATAGTTTTCATTAATTCGACCCGTGACTTTATCAGTGCATTTATTAAACTGTTCGGAATTGTTACATTGCAGATGATGCATCATTAGTGATTGTATGAGTATAAACAGAGACCGGCGCGTTAGATCATAACTCATTTTCATATATTCAGACTATTCATCATTCCGCGATTTTATGTTTGGAGATTAATGTCCTCAGAGGTCATGAGAATGACAGGTCTGTTGCATGTCAGACAGACGGGGTTTATTCAGGTATGACAGCCATACCCCCTTTAATAGAAGCATGATCAATGACAGCATTATTAGAAGTGACATTGCCATGCATGGAGAAATTTACCGATGATGTTCACAACGTGAAATGACAAATCACTGGGAGAGAGAGAGAGAGAGAGAGAGAGAGAGAGAATGCGACTGGCACGAGTAAAGGGTTTAGAGACATGCAGATATTCATTTAATTAACCAGCAAGTCAAAATATCAAAAACCCTCCAACCCCCCCCCCCCCCCCCCCCCCAAAAAAAAAATAACATATATATACATTTTTTTTATAATATAAACAAAATAAAAATAAAGATAACGACTAGGAGAAGAGCTATTATCTTACCAAATGACCCAACACGTCTATTTGCTGTAATGCAGATATTTCTGCTACTACATTGTTCCTGGATTTTTTAGCACTTTTTTTGATCAGCCTTAAGCATAAATGCCTCAATGCAATATATGGGGTGAATTTCATTAATATACTAATATACTACAATATGCATAAATGCCATTCATTCCTAATAGCATAATCATCAAATATTCAATTCTGTTTATCTAGAGAGGAAAATATGTCTTTTATAAGTGTTGTGACATATCCTAAAGCAGACTATGAAAGCTCCATTCTTCTTTTTTTAAAGACAGTAACGAGTCCAAATGAAAACAATTTGTTTTTGTGGCAGTCAGATTTATCAGTAGCATCAATGTGAATGGTTTTGAGCTCCTATTTTTGGTTATATAAGGTTCATGCTGTGTAATGTGCTGTGTCGAGCGTGAGAGGGATGCAGACATGCTTCTGACATTGTGCTGTGTCACTGTGACCTTGAAAATGCAGACGCAGCTGAGAGCAAGAACAAGTCAGCAATCGCAGATGCTCACAGATTCACACGCACAGACACACCTGACCTGGCAGCACAGATCGCGTCGGCTTTGTGTGATTAACCCCCTCCCTGCTCTCTCTCTCTCTCTCTGATTATTTTTCTTAGGCTAATATGAGGAAGCCTCTGGTGTGCTGAAGGACATCTGGATTTACTGTACAAGTAGCATTCTCAGCATGCACTAAGCCTGACTGTAGTGTAACGAGAGAGCATTGAAGCAGAGAGAACGGCCATGGCCTCTGACATCCAGCACCATCCGATTGTCTTCATCCGCCAGCGCTCCTGGAAGAAACTCAGGCCTGCGCGGGTGTTTGGCCTCCTCGTTAGTCTCATAGCAATAAGTGCAGTGGCCTTGTCATGGCGAGCTACTGCTCAGTGGGAGGGGCTACAGAGCCACACCCCACACAGGACACTGCTCTCCACACACCTGAGTTACCATAGTAACCTCTCGGAGGACACACCCATTGCCATGCGCTCGTCCGCAGAGTCAAACGAGAGTCAGGGGGACTATCCGACTGACCTGTTCAGCCTGGAGGACCGTCGGCGCGGTGCTGTCGTGTTACACATGTTTGGCATGCTCTACATGTTCATTGCTCTCGCTATCGTCTGTGACGAGTTTTTTGTCCCCGCGCTCACGGTCATCACAGAGAAGCTCAAGATCTCTGATGACGTGGCAGGAGCCACCTTTATGGCGGCCGGGGGATCGGCTCCTGAGCTCTTCACCTCTGTCATCGGCGTATTCGTTTCCCATAGTAACGTGGGCATCGGAACCATCGTCGGCTCCGCTGTGTTCAACATCTTGTTCGTCATCGGAATGTGTGCGGTCTTCTCCAAAGAGATACTGAACCTAACATGGTGGCCTCTGTTTAGGGACGTCTTCTTCTACATTGTCGGCCTCATTATGCTCATCATTTTCTTCTTGGATAACATCATCACGCATTGGGAGAGTATCAGTCTGCTGCTGATCTATGCCACCTATGTGGTCTTCATGAAGTTCAATGGGAATGTAGAGACTTTTGTCAAGGGCATCATTAACAGAAACCAGGTGGTGGAAGTGGAGGCCCAACCAAAGGTGAGTTCCTTCCTCTTACTATCCAACCGTAGTAGAGTCAGCGGAACCCCATTTGAGTTTGAGACTGGTTGAGAACTAATTTGTGACCCTGGACCACAAAACCAGTCATTAGGATTTTTTAAATTAAGAGAATAAATCAGCTTTCCATTTATGTATGGTTTGTTAGGATAGGACAGTATTTGGCCGAGATACATCTAGTAGAAAATCTGGAATCTGAGGGTGCAAAAAATCTAAATATTGAGAAAATTACCTTTAAAGTTGTCCAAATGAAGTTCTTAACAATGCATATTACTAATCAAAAATTAAGTTTTGATATTTTTACAGTAGTAAATTTAACAAATGGAACATGAGCTTTACTTAATATCCTGATTATTTTTGGCAAAAAAAAGAAAATGTATAATTTTTACTCATATTCATTTCTTGTATTTCTACAAATGTACCTGTACTACTTATGACTGGTTTTGTGCTCCAGGGTCACACTCAGTCTTTGGTCTGATTGTAAAGAGTAGCCTATTGCTGCAGTATTGGGACCAGTGTTGGGGAAAGTTACTTTTTCAAGTAATGCATTACAATATTGTGTTACTCCCTATGAATGTAAATAATTTCATAATTGTTTTAATGGAAAGTAATGTAATATGTTACTTTTGAGTTTAAATCTGGGCAGGGCTTGCTTGTTTGTTTATAATATAAAAAAGTATTATTTTACAAATGTTAAATGTTTAATGTTGAATGTTAAATGTTAAAGTGAAATGAATGCACCTCAGGCTGAAGGAAATGTAAATTCACGTCTGTACAGTGGAGGGCACAGCTCAAGCAAATCACATGAACAATGTGACGCAGGAGAAGAAAGTTCAACACCATTCAGCAATAACAAAAATGAAACACAAATGTGTCGTTTTTGCTTAGTATGGTTGAATTGGATCATCGAAGGTCAGATATTAGTTCAAAATATTGGTATCAAAGATATTGGTTAATAAAGTGGGATTAAATACATATATTATATTTATCTTATTTAACAAATGTAATTATTGCAGGTTGAGGTTTTTATTATTTTTTAAGTTTGCATTTGACTGTTTTATTCATTTTGAGGAATACTGAATGTGTTTTTGTGCAGGCGAGATGAGTAAATGCATGTTGACATTTAGTCTAGAACTAGATCATGTTCACACACAGTGCCTCTGCACTTAATCATGATTTCTCCCAACATGGCAAAACGAGAGCTGTCAGTCAAGAGTTTTGGCTTCCCAAACTCAAAAAGACAGGGTGAGGAACAGGGCGTTTAACTCCTGGAGGGCTGGTGTCCTGCAGGTTTTAGTTCTAAGCCTAACCAAATGCCATGGAACAAGCTTTTCACTGTGAGTGAATGAATGAATGAATGAATGAATGAATGATGCATTTATATAGCGCTTTATTGTGTATTGTTGTACACTGAAAGTGCTTTACAATCACGTGGGGGGATGATGCGACGGCTGCCACAGGACAACGGTACCAGTGAGCTCACCGCACATCAGCTACAGGTGGAGAGGAGAGAGAGTCATAGAGCCAATCAAGTGTACGCGCTCACCACACACCAGCTACAGGTGGAGAGGAGAGAGAGTCATAGAGCCAATCAAGTGTACGCGCTCACCACACACCAGCTACAGGTGGAGAGGAGAGAGAGTCATAGAGACAATCAAGTGTATGTGCTCACCACACACCAGCTACAGGTGGAGAGGAGAGAGAGTCATAGAGCCAATAAAGTGCATGCGCTCACCACACATCAGTTACAGGTGGAGAGGAGAGAGAGTCATAGAGCCAATCAAGTGTATGCGCTCACCACACACCAGCTACAGGTGGAGAGGAGAGAGAGTCATATAGACAATCAAGTGTATGCTCTCACCACACACCAGCTACAGGTGGAGAGGAGAGAGAGTCATAGAGCCAATCAAGTGTATGCGCTCACCACACATCAGCTACAGGTGGAGAGGAGAGAGAGTCATAGAGCCAATCAAGTGGATGCGCTCACCACACACCAGCTACAGGTGGAGAGGAGAGAGAGTCATAGAGCCAATCAAGTGCATGCGCTCACCACACATCAGCTACAGGTGGAGAGGAGAGAGAGTCATAGAGCCAATCAAGTGCATGCGCTCACCACACATCAGTTACAGGTGGAGAGGAGAGAGAGTCATATAGCCAATAAAGTGTATGCGCTCACCACACACCAGCTACAGGTGGAGAGGAGAGAGAGTCAAAGAGCCAATCAAGTGGATGCGCTCACCACACACCAGCTACAGGTGGAGAGGAGAGAGAGTCATAGAGCCAATCAAGTGTATGGGGATTATTAGGAGGCCATGATTGGCAAAGGCCAGTGGTGGGAATTTGGCCAGGACACCGGGGTTACACCCCTAGTCTTTATGAGAAGTGCCATGGGATTTGTATTGACCACAGAGAGTCAGGACCTCGGTTTAACGTCTCATCCGAAAGACAGTTCTTTTTGAAAGTATAGTGTCCCCATCACTACACTGGGGCATTAAGACCCACACAGACCGCAGGGTGAGGTTTTCTCACTAACACCTCTTCCAGCAGTAACCTAGTTTTCCCAGGAGATCTCCCATCCAGGTACTGACCAGGCTCAACCCTGATTAGCTTCAGTTGGCAACCGGTCTTGGGCTGCAGGGTGATATGGGTGTGGTTGTGTTCAGAATGACTTGAAAATTACACTGGTGTGTTTAATCAGGGTGGGAACTGCAGGTCTGCTGGACACCGGCCCTCCAGGAGTGGAGTTGAAGGACGCTGGTATAGGCTGACATATAATAATCCACTGTGAAGTCAGCATCAGTGCTAACTTTGAAGAATATTCATGAATACCTTCTTGTCAAATAGTAAGGAGGCTGCATTAACATTTTAATAATTCATTAATAAACTATGATTTTATATATATTTTTCGGGTTAAGAGATGAACTCGGCGACACTGACTCGTCATCTCTGAAGTAGAAGATGCACCTGTATGCATGTTTCATACAGATTACATAATCAGAGAATATTTGTTTTCCATTTTAGTTGGTTCATTTGAAAGTAGACATTTCACTCTCTATAGATATATTTTGAATGTATGTAAGGCAAAGATATACATAGAATTTTGTGCTCAAGTTCACAGACCGAGACGACAGAAAGCGCATCCTGTTTGCACTTCAATAGCGCAAATTTTCCTACTGTAGATTAACATTAGATTGAGCGGCCATATAAAGTTGCTAATACTTACATATTTCAGATGATAAGCCATATTGGAGGTTGATGAATGATAGTCCAGCATTTGGATGTCCTGCCCAATGTACTGTATTGCCACATAGACCAGCCCATAATGATCTTCATGATTTCACCAGTGGATTTTTTATTTTTTTGCGACTAATACAATTTTGGTCAACCAAGGCTCTTCTGGTCGACTAACGGTTAGTTGACTATTAGGGGGCAGCCCTATTGGACACTCTACCACAAGGCTCTTCAACATCCTGCAATGGTTTGGTCAAATAAGAGAGACATCCAAAATGTGTACTGTAGGGGTTCTTCCAGGAACAGTGTTGACACTGTTTTAGACCTATAACTGGGGAGCTTAGTCATGTTCCTGGAGACCATTGTTTCCAAAACCTATTCCTGTAGACCCCAACAATCAAACACACCTGATACAACTCATCAAATTGTTAGTAGACTCTTCAAGACCAGAAATGCATGGGTCAGATAAAGGAGAATGTGTACTGTTGGGTGCCTCCAGGGTAGGGCTGTGACAATGGCCGTGACAACCGCGTCACCGGCGGTGGTCGGTTGCCACCGTGGTTGTGTATTGCCACCGACGGTATTGCACATGACGTCACACACTCTATAACAAGCATAATACAAAGTTTTGTAAACAAGTGTAATAATAGTAACAGTTGCAAATAGTTTTATTTAGACTATAAATCTATGCAAATTCACAAATGACCTCAAACGCCATTCACAGCGTTTTCTTTAGATTGGCGGTTTGAGCGCAGGATGAGTGCATTCCGTGATGAGCGATGGACCTTGTTGGAAACCAAATACTAAATCGCCGATCTGGAATCATCTCCATCCATGTTACCCATCCGCGTTTGTAAAAGTGTCTTCAAATTTGCGTGATTGCAAACGCCCGGCACGTCAGGTGACTGAAAGTATAGTGTCCCCATCACTACACTGGTGCATTAAGACCCACACAGACAATACCACGTCAGGTGTGTATTGGTGATGCTTTCTCCAAACTGGCCAAAATACAAATGAGACAGCGGTAAATGGAAGATGCTAACAAGAAATGTAGCAACATACGCTGTGATTCCTATTCCACAGAGAGCGCGTGCAGCAGATGAGGAGTTAACGCGCCCGCTTGTTTGGTGGCAGAACAGTGAACCATGTCTAAACCGTACGCCGCGTCACAACACAACAGGTTGAGTCTGTCTTCAGTACATTTGAACTTTGTGTCAGTGCATCATAAATAGGATGAGGTAGTTTACTGTGAGGGATTTGTCATGTTGTATCGCGCATCTGGTGTAGACAGCATCACTGGGTCGCGCCGCTTGCTTGAAGTAGACAGAGTCCCAGGGTGTATTTAACACTTATTTAAGGCTACATTCCTATTTAACTGTATTATTTATTTGATATTTATTTGACTGTTTTGCAGGCTGAGTGTTCCCTGACGTAAGTGCTAAAATAAACACGCACGTTTGTTTATAGATGATTGAGCCTCATTTATTTATTTTTGTGTTTCAGAATTGTATATATATATATATATATATATATATATATATATATATATCACAACTCTGCGCCACCGGCGGCAGTTGGTCCATTACCACCGTGGTGATAAAAATCTACCACCGTCACAGCCATACTCCGGGGACAGGGTTGGGGAACAGAGCCTTAGACCTGCCTTTCTGTTAATTTTACTTCCAGTTTTAACACATATGTTCGCAATTATCAGGTGTTCATGGCAAACTTAATAAGCTGGTTCAAGTGCATTCAAATATTGATTAGGGTTGTAACTTTGCAGGAAGTGGAACTTCCAGGAGAACCCCGTCCTATACTAATCTCATACCTAGGGCCCATCCCAAATGTAGTCTTCACTCATGCATTTCCATGAAGTCTAAGACAACGTCAGTCCACATCAAGTGCATTATTTGGGAGAGGCCAATAGTATAAGATAAGTACATAGTATAGTATTCTTTGGTGTGTAGCATTTTTTATCAAAACATGCCTGTCACAAAGCACACCATCATAAATAGGTCTTATAATATTCTGTTCTGCATGTGTTTGTTGTTACTACTATATGACTCCCACTCATGCTATTAAGTACAGACTTAAACAATCACCAGTAACACTTTTATAATAGAAAGCATGTAATCAGTCTTTTTTCAGACCACGTGGTGAAACAAACCATGATAACAGAAGAGCACAGGGATTGAAAGGTTATATTGCTGAATAGTGGGGTTTGGAGGAGGACAGGTTAGAATTGAATGGCGAGATCCTGTATATGAGTCATATATATTCTAAACACTATATTGGACCTGAATCAGCCCTCAAATGTTGCCAGGCAACTGGGTGATGTTGTCTTTATGGGATGCAGGTAGACTCATATGCACATGTTCATGCATGACTGTGAATATAGCTTTCCTGCAGTTCTCTTTGTTTTGGTTGTTCATGAATTCATAAGCTCTTCATTTGCGATGCAGCAGTCATGGATGCAGCTGAAATAATCCTGCAGGCTTTATGTACTATAATCCAGTTCGCTCTGCTACTGCAACCAGGCCTCGACTAACAAGAATCATGATCTAATGCTGCAGTTTAACCTTGAGCCTAATCCCTAACCCCTGCAGATTTCAAAGCATCGTCAACCCGGCTCAAGAAGATTCACAATTTCCAAATAAACTTTAAAATGTCTGCATTGCATGTTGCTTCATTAATACCAAAAATATTCTTGCAAATTTACAGAAGAATCCAGGAAGTATCTTTTCTGTTAATCTAAAATAAGACTGTTTCCAGAAACAAAATAGCAGCTGGTTCATTTTTCCTTGTCTGGTTGACAGAGGTCCCCAGCTCAAATTATTGATTTTAATATAATTTTTCTCCAAAACAATTGGGAAATGATGCATTTCTAGTTTCAACATTGTTTATTCTTCAGACATTCTGCTTTAAATGTTATTATTATCAACTGCATAATGTGACCAACATGTGGTCTTCAACCACTGAAAATGGGTAATATTCAACTTATTTGAAAATGGAACCTCATTGAGATCCCCATATATCTGGGACTGAACGATGTAGGCCCTTGAAAATGAGGATTCTGAAAGAAAATTGTATTAATAACTTGAATCTAAAATCACATTGGGATATATTTAACACTTCTTGAGTTATAGGTGCACAAACTTTGGAAAAATGAATATTTATGGCACTCAGACAGGTGTGTTCAATGCAGTTGTTTTGACAGCAGAAAACAAGATATATCTCTAGTTTCAACTTTATTTGTTCTTCAGACATCACTCTTTAAAAGGAAATAAGTATCATATTTTTTGCAAAGTGACACACATTTATTTTTTTGACCATTGAAAATGTGAATATTTTAATAGTTTGCTCCTGGGGCTATACTGATATTCCAATATCAATGGAACCGAACATACAAGGACTGAAACATTAAGATGTCAAAATATATATATATATATATTTTAATTTGGTTCTGACTCTCAGGTGAAAATATTCATTTTGACCCCCCTCTATAAAATAGTGCATTACTCAGTAAATATTCATCCATGACATTAAATATTTTGCTTTCATCACTATTCATGTCTATCTTTTTCCAGAATACATAAATAAATAAATACATTTGCAAAAAAAGATTATTTGAGCTGGGGTAGTTTTTGATATTTGGTTGATTTGAAATGGAACCACCCAGGTATAAGGGCAAGATTTTGCTTGCACATTGATTAGGGCGTATCTAATCAGATACATTTGAACAGTCTGCACAATTTGTTTGCCATTTGCACATTTAACTCAAAACTTCCACAGATTCAGCAAACTGCTTTCGGGATCAATGCTGCAGTTATTGCAATCACATCCTTGCAGATACTGCAGGTTCATTACATGGCCTCAATAGCAGTTACTCCCACAGGATTGTAATGTTTGGTTGACTATTAATAAATATTGAAACATGCAACCTTTTTGTTAGCAGCTCAAGATCTTAAAGGAGAATAGTATGATGTACTGTATGTCACTGTTATATATGGGAAAGGAACTGTTCTCAATACTATGGCCCAATTCCAATTCTATTTTATACCCATTTACCTACCCCTACCACTTGTCCTTTGAAACAGAGTGTCGAGGGGTACACTCTAAAAAAATGGTGCTATACAGCCCTAAAAGGGTTTATTTGGCTTGTAATCATAGTGCAACCCCTTTTGGTGCTGTATAGCACCAAATATTGGTGCTTCAGTGGTTCTTCACCAGTTCTTTGGCATGACTGAGGGGCTATATAGCACCGCTACCATATACAGAAACTGTTAATAATAATAATAATTTCTTACATTTATATAGCAGTTTTTTGGGTCCTCAAAGCGCTTTACATTGAAGGGGGGATCTCCTCATCCACCACCAGTGTGCATCATCCACCTGGATGATGCGACGGCAGCCATATTGCACCAGAACGCCCACCATACACCAGCTTACTGATAGAGAGAAAAACTTTTCCATTTCCGGCGCTGCTTTTGTACAGTCGACGTTACGATGGGTCCGCTCAATTTGTGCTTTTATCTACTTTTTTAAAGTATTTTTACTTTCTCTTTTTACACGTATAATGTCTGCACTATTTATATACGACAAAAGAACACTTTTGGACATTGGACACCGCTGCACTAACCTGCTTCAGGACACTTTATCCACGGATCCAGCGTGGCCATTGTAGATACTTAGGAACACCGAGGTGAACAAAGGCCACCTGAATAACCGCAGGAGGCAAAAGAAACCCTGCGGGAGACGTGCTGGAATCCGCAACAGCCTGAGGGAAAGGGCTCACAGTCCTCCTCTACCGAGTATTCTGCTCGCTAATGTCCAATCCTTGGAGAATAAGATGGATGATCTTAGAGCCAGGATAAGTTTCCAACATGACATTAGGGACTGTAACATCCTTTGTTTGACTGAAACATGGCTCACGCCGTCGGTCCCGGACACGGCTGTAAGGCCGTCTAATAACTTTTCTGTTTTACGGATGGACAGAACAGCCGAGGCCGGAAAAACCAAAGGTGGTGGAGTGTGTTTCACGATTAACAAGACATGGTGTGACCTAGGGTTGCACGATATACCGGTACTAAGATAGTATCGCGATACTAAAGCTTAAAAATACCCGCGGTGCCATTGCATTTTTTAAACGGTAGTATCGTTCATACCGTAAAACCGTAATATATGTTGTATGCACGGCTGGCACACTATTTAAAATGCTGGCATGCATGTTCAAATGAACAGAAACATTGTTTGCCAAATGCCTTTTTGCTGTGCTCTGTGTAGTATGGTGTGTGTATACGCTTTATATCGTAATGTCTGAACGATCTGCCGCTGCTAGGATTTGCGGCTGCTCTCTCTCTCTCTCTCTCTCTCTCTCTCTCTCTCTGTCTCTCTCTCTCTCTCTCTCTCTCTCTCTCTCTCTCTCTGTCTCTCTCTCTCTCTCTCTCTCTCTCTCTCTCCGTACCGTATGCGGATGCGCGCTTAACTCGCTCGTCTCTCTTCCGGGTCCTGAACTCCCGCATTAACACTATCGTGGCCGGAGCAAAACAAATAACAGCAATTTCCCATTGATTATCAAGTCTGTGCGCTACAATATGGTGTTTCCTTTTGTGTTCGAATCTGAATCCGAATCGTTGGCTTGGGTGAATCACTGATTCACTAAACCATTCATAAAAACAGTCATTTGATTCGCTCCGGCAGTATTCAGCCGTTTTGAAAGAATCGTTTGAATGACTCAGTGATTCAATAACGAACTGCTGCCACCTGCTGGCCGTGTTTACCAGTTTCTTTTCTAAAACTAGGCACATACATGTTTTCCAACATATTTCTACATTCAGAATTTTGTATTTAAAATACATTAATCCCATAAAATATTTTATTCAATTATAAATAATAAATACAGTCTAAATGTCACTTCATGCTGCTTCTGTGCAGTGCTAAGATGAGTTTTGTTTACATAATTTCAGGGAAAACAATAGCCAGTCATTAATTCACATTAAGTATTCAGAGAAAAATATTGTCTGTTTTAATTTATTAATTTATAATTTTTTTATTCATTTTGTAGAATTTAATTTTAAACTGACAACACTGCATGGATGGTATCGTGATACTACTTGGTATCGTGATACTTCAGCTGGTATAGTATCGTACGACATTTTATGGTATCGTGACAACCCTAGTGTGACCCCAGGAATATCTCCATTCTGTCGCATTCCTGCTCAACTCATCTGGAACATCTCTCCATTATCTGCCGCCCATTCTATCTGCCCTGGAAGTTTTCATCAATCGTCATTACTGCCGTTTACATTCCATCACAGGCAGGCACTAGCTTGGCTTTGTACAAACTCCACGATGAGCTCAGCGGCTACATCAATAAACACCCTGACGCTGCCTCTATCATCGCGGGGGACTTTAACAAAGCCAACCTCAAGAAGGCCATGCCGAACTTTCACCAACACATATCCTGTCCAACTAGAGGACCGAATACACTGGATCATTGCTACACTCAGTTTAAGAATGCCTACAAAGCTCGTTCCCTGCCGGCTTTTGGCAAATCGGACCATGCCGCCATTTTCCTCACACCGGAATATAAACAAAGGATCGTTCAGGAACCCCCGGTGGAGAGGGAAGTGACGCACTGGTCCTGTCACTCTGAAGCTATGCTACAGGCGGCTCTTGGTGACGTCGACTGGGACATGTTTAGCCCCAATGAATACCTACACTGCCATTGTTGTAAGTGAAGATGGATTAAGGCGGCCAGGAGGAGTCTTGTGCTGCTGGATCTCAGCAGTAGGGGATTGTTGGATTGTAGAGTCATGCTCATTGTGTCATTCTGTTCACAAGGGATTAAACAATTCAAAGTGTCTGCAAAGTCCTGCTGGGTTAAGCTGAACAAACTGTGTCCTTTAGAAAGGAAGAAAACATCTTTGGAAATATCAATGGCTCTTCGGCCCTCTGCTTGGATCTGCTGTTGTGTTTCAGATATGGCGACTTAAGTGGGCAGGAGTCATACAGGTTGAGAAAACTTAATCTGGAGCTTGGGAATCTCTGTATGTTGATGTCAAACACATAATATTAGACATGTAATAAGTGCAGTAGAACAGATGTATCTCACAGCGCCATTAGCTTAGGATGATGTGTCAAGGATGGCACCGCTGTCTTTCTTCAACGCTAATTGCTTTGACACCAGACAGGTCTCTATGGTGATATGAAGTGAGGTGAAGCGTTTGAGAAAAACAGCCTAACAAAAGGGATGGAAAAAAACACACTGGTGCTCTCTAGGAAGATGTTCGTACCGTGTTTCAATGGCTGTGTGACATGACTTAAAGGCAGCATTGGTGTCACGAGTCATGTGATTGTACTCACTTGGTGTTTTTTTTTACTCTCTAATGTTTGAAAATGAATATACTTGTGTTGTAGTTCAATTAAGTACTTCTATAGTATTTCTAAGCATCGTAAAGCTTAAGGTAAGCTGCAGGAACAAAAACAGATTGTAACTTATTTAAAATGAAGATCGGAAGCCATTGTTTAGTGATAGATAGGCGGTTATTTTGCATCAAATTGTTTTTTTTGTGAATTTTTTTTACCATATTTTTAATTTTGATATTGTACCAATTCCTGTAATCTTAGCCAATGGGAAGAATGGTTCCTCAAATATTTTATTACTAAATCCATTGCTAATACATACTGATTTATGTGCTACCACGCTCGTATTTACTTTCAGTTACAGAAATCGGTTTATGTTAAGTTTTATTTTACTTCATATTATTGCTCTTATTGCACTCAGGATTTCATGAGTCATCGCTCAAAATGTAAATGGCATTAATGTTGATATTTCTTTGTAAGATGGGTAATAATGTATAGCCTAATTTACAAAGATAGCATGCAGGGGAGACTGAGTTGTCAAACTGTCAGTTTAAGCATCAACCGTATTAATATTTTAAGATTTATGATGGGGACATGGAAGTAGAAATGACTCATCTTCTGTCAGTCTTATTAAATTATTGTCATTTGCATTTCTAACTAAATGTTTCATAGATGTGGATTATGAACTGTAAAATATCTAAGCAACTTTAAATCAAAATCAAATTTACTTGAGAAGAATGTATAAGATACTAAGAAATGTTGGCTAATTAGCTAAAAATAATGCTATGCTTCTTTGTTTTAAATTGTTTTAATTCATGTGATATAGCAGATCTCAAGTGCTTGATTGATTGTATCATGGACAGATATAACTATACTATCATACAGCTGTAATCTACTAAATGCATCAACTGTACAAAGCATGAAGATATTAAGGTATTATAAACAGTAATATAATTTGTGAATTGTAAAAAGTACTATACATATATTTTCTTCATTTTGATACATTAATGCTTATTATACAAATTTCTAATGGAATACAAGATACTGTAGCCTATAATTACAGAACTTTCTTATCAATTTTATGAAACTGATCGTGCTTTAAGAATGTTGAGATATTTTCCAGTCTAGAAATGTGTCATCGTCTAATGCAATTTTTACAGTGAGACAAAGGCATCCTTTTTGGCAGCATGTATCATCTGCAGAGTTCTTTTCAGGGTTGAGAAAGTGAGAGCGAGGCTGATTTGCAGTGTGTTTCGTGTGGGTGTTTTGCTGAGAAATGCGATCATATGCAGGGAATTTAGAGAGTCTTCTATTCTGTACTGATTCAGGTTACTGACGTTCTGATTATCCCCAAGGATTTAGTCTTACCTTGTGACAAGATATGGAAATTAGTTTTGGAGGTATGAGCTCCAAAAGCTGCCTGGTAAATCTGGATTTATCTCGAGTGCATAAATAATATAGACTATAGGACAGGAGCATGCTAAGATCATTCATCCACTTCCATTTCAGTAGCAAGCAGATTTATGAAATGATGAATTCATATAGCTATGTATCATAAAATAATTTTGATGTTTACATGTTTTCACGAGACTAATAGAACTGTATTTTGCTTACACAACCAATAAACTGCCAGTTGTAAAAAAAATTATGTTCATGTATTAAAAATTAAATCACAAGTCTTTTATTTTATGCATTACAAAATCGTAATCTTCCCAATACAGTAACTAAAATAAGTTAATTCTATCTTTTGTTTGGTTATTATTATTATTAATTTCCTTTTGAAACATTGCTTAGTAAATACTTGGTAAACACAAGATGTAAATGAAGTCTGTGGTGTAATTATGGTTACAGGCATCTTTACTTTATTTATCTTTAGTCTGCATATAATCAGAACTGACCATACTTATTTTCTATACAAACATCTGGACAAGATCATTTTACGTTCTTTTAAATGACCTGTAAACTGTTCAAGCATCATGAATTGTTTCAGCTCTTAGAAAGAAATAATTTTTTTATCCACTTGTTACACAGTATCACTTTAGTAAAATGAGTTCTTCAGACTACTGGATCTGTTTTGTATTATTTCTTCTGCACCCTCGTCCTTCTTTGCAAATGTAAATGTGTATATTTTTGTAAATCTGCTGGTCCCACTGCCAGAATCATCTAGCTGGTCTATTATTTTAAAACCGTCATTGATCCGCTTCAGTGCACGTCAAAAGCTGGACTATTTTTATCCTGACATTGTCTTAAAAATGTGCCCCTATTGCCGTGAGATGCCCTCGGGGAGCAAACTTCAGTGTGCTTGGCTTTATATAGTGCTAAAACACAAGAGACCTGCCTCACAATTGATTCCAGCAGAGTTTGATGTTCGTGTGTTACCCAAATGCCCAGAAAAAAAAAAAAAAAATATATATATATATATATATATATTAAAAAGCACATAAAACTGCTGTGTAAATAATCAGGTTTTGATCAGACTGTTTTGTTGAAAATGTTCAGTTCTGAAATATAATAAATAATAAATATATAAGAATATAATATAATACATAAAATGATATGTTATATACACAGTCAACATTATTTAATCAGCATAATGTTGTTGCTTGCTGTTTGAGCAAGGCTTGTTAAAATGCTTTCTAGATTGTAAAGAGGATCTTGGAAGAGCGGTGTGTGTCTCACACTTTTCTGAATGCCTGATATATAAACCTGTATTCATTTTTGCAGATTTTTTCATGTAGCTGCAGAGAGATGGTGAATAAGAGGTTTTTTTCTACATTTACACTTCCTGAGCCTCAAACATAGGAGAACTCATCTTTATCCAGTAATCCTCACATACCACCTCACATGCCATTTGATTTGTACGCTTCCCTCCCAAAAACACACACATGTTAGCTGTTCTTCACACACGTGTTGATTGCTTTAGACGACTTGAAAGAAGTCATATGGAAGTCATATTTAATAGCTTGCCATCCTAAATCATTTATTCCCTCAAAAAGAGCAGCTTGGATATTATGCTTAACATCTTTATTTTTTGTTTAGTGGGATAGAGAAAGTGGCATGAGTCCAGAACAACATGAGGAAATGATCCGAATATCAAATGCTTCTTCATTTGGTGTCTCAGACATGTACAGTACATATGCACTGAATCCATGACCCTGGTGTTGTTTTTGTCATACTCTTCAGTCTTCATCTGCAAGTACAGTAACACAGAGTGAAAACGCTCTTCCGGCTCGGCTACAAGCAAAGGTGTGATGCGTTTGCAGGGGATTTCGTGATCATTTTTTATTCTCTCTAATCTCCTTATTAACTAGCTTTGATCTGTCTCTTCTCATATTTGCGAGAGAGCTTGTGACACCTGGGTCCATGTGGGGGGGCAGATAGGTCATGATTAGCTTTAATTACAGATTTTAAGGTCGTGATTTATTACCACATTAACCAGCATCACCTAGACTTTTTTACCAGAAAAGGGTGGTTCTGGTAAATGCACTAACTTTTTAAATATTATTATTTTTATTATTGTAATAATTTTATTTCAAATATATATTTTTAAATAATTTAATAAGGTTTTTTATGTTCATCCATCCATCCATCCATTCATCAAACATTGTGAATATGTGTACGTATCGAATCATTTTGTTCAGCCAGGTTTAGTAATATTTAATGCAGTTAGGAATACACTGATTATATTGATTTGAGGCTGAAGTGAAAATGATGTAATCGTTTGCCTATTTGTATATATTATATAGATTTGAGTGCTAATAATTTTGTAAACACATTACAAAACGTTTGGCATGCAGTACCAAAATGCACCACACTGAATAAAAATAAACAAAACTATTTACATTATGTGACATCACAAAATTAAATAAATAAAAACAAACTTGTGTTTTATTTCTTCTGAATGGTGAAAATCACTTTATTTATTTATTTATTCATTAACTTATATATATATATATTTATATATATATTATTTATTGAAGAGTAAGAGCAGTCCAAGCATAAAGCCTTGGGGAACACCACATCACATCAAGGTTCACTGGCCACAGCTGACAGAAACTGTTGTTCTACACTGAACGTCTGGTTTATTGTAGTGTGGTTTCTAATCATTTGAGTTTACAGAGAAACGTGGTCTCAGGGTTGTCTCAGTTTAGAATAGGAGCAGGATTGGGTTTAAGCTTTGGGTGATTTACACTTCAGTAGCAGTTACATCAGGGACTAAGTGGTCTTGATGCTATCACCCCATAAATGTTAAAAATAACACTCCCTGTCCATGTGAGACCAGTGAAAGCTTGACCCTGTAACCCCACAAAGACCCTCGATTCACCATCGCATCTGTTGCTCAAGTGTGTGTGTGTGCTCACCGTTGTCTGTGGACTTAATTACCACGCCTCCAGATCATTGTGCTGATATCAGCGCTCATCAGCATTAGAAGAGTGTCTGAATAGTAAATGTTAATGTGAAATAGAGATGCATATCAATCTCTCTCTTAAATAAACATAGATTACTGCAATGATGCATCCATGAAAAAAAAGACCGAGATTTTGTTCGGTCAGGTTTAGTAATATTTCATGCTGTCAATCATTCAGCATACACTGTTTACATTCATTTGAGGCTGATGTGAAAGTTGTTGGTGTGTTTTTGTTTGTTGTTTTTTGCATATTCCATATTTTTTTTGCAATGATTGAGTAACATCGATTTAAATGTCTCCTCGATTGTCACGATTTTAAGGAATATTACTTAAAAATACGTTTTTTAAAATAAATGCATTCATATTAAATGCAAATCATAATGCATTTTGCTGGTCTTACTGTGAATGATTCACCCATGCATTTTGTAAATATATATTATGTATATTATATTATACATATTATTTTAAAACCTGTGAACTGTATGACGTAGTAAAATGCACTGCACTGGAAATATTACACAACTGTATAAGTATTTATATGATATGATAT
This sequence comes from Schizopygopsis malacanthus, assembly GCA_027474115.1. Lineage (NCBI taxonomy): Eukaryota > Metazoa > Chordata > Actinopteri > Cypriniformes > Cyprinidae > Schizopygopsis > Schizopygopsis malacanthus. Next base: position 91,725 of record JAPDDM010000087.1, read on the forward strand.
TATATGACTCACTTCTTTCCACTTACGTCACATTCAGATCTGTCTCTATTCTGGTGTGCAGCGCTCACATTTCACAATCTAATCAATACTTGATGGAAAATATAAAGTCCTGCCCTGATTTTTTCTTGTTTGATAAGCAGTTTCACTCGAACATATGTCACAATACTGAAGTCAGTCAAAGTTTCTGTGTCTTATCGACTTCATATCGACATTGACTGTTAATGGGGTTGCATGGAAAATGTAGGAAACAATGCTGATTACAGTGAGGAAGGTCAAGAGTCTTCAGCCATTTCTAACAAATCGAATAGTCTTCTTTTGTGCCTCTATATATATATATATATATATAAGGTGTTCCTGTCCCGCAGTCAGCCACTGTGTGAATGCATAATTACGTGTGTGTGTATGTAAGGAGATCCCGTCAGTGTGTTTTTGATCGTGAGCGGCAAGGTCAGTCGTGACGAGGACTGAAGGTGAGGAGCTGCAGGCAGAAACCCGAGGCTCAATCGATCGAAGCTATTTTAAAAGAATAGGGAATTAGCTAATGTTGAAGGCAGAGCAGAGATGCAGGACGTTCCTTACTGAAGCATCATATGATACTGCTGCAGCTGGAGAAATACTTGCTGTTGCTGGGTGAATTTGCACAATGCATTTGAAACATCTTTCTGACTATATAAAATAAGCAGCATTATGATGGTTTAAATAATTAGGCTATCAGTGTTTTTTAAAGGACTTTGACATTCAATACATTTCTAAATCTTCAGGAAAAATGTACTGAAAAAAATTGCATTCAAAATGTGGTCTTGAAAATAAAATACATGCCAAATATAAAGAGATTAATGTGAATTTTTCAGTACACTCATATAGTTATGCTCATAATATAATGTAATGAAGAAAAAAATTATAACATTTAGTTAATTTCTTAAATCAATGCATAGTTTTATGCTCATAGTATGATTTGTAATGAAAAATGTATTATATTTAAATGAAATTGATTTTTAAATTCACTCAGATAACTAGGAAATTTGTAATTTGTGATTAAAACAACTAAAAATAAATGTATTCAATTCACTCAGAAAGATATGCTTATAATATCTGTAATATCTAAAAAAAAAAATATTAAACTCACCCAGTCATGCTTATAATATAATTTTGAATGTACAAAAAAACATAATTAGTGGCCTTAGACTTTGGATGGAAATTTAAACATTAAAATAATTTAAAGTATTTTAAATATTTAAAAAAGTTATTACATTCCTATATTGATGAATCATCAGAGTGTGTTACATTTTCTTGAAATTGCATTTATTAAAATTTCTCCTCCTGTTATTCCAATTGAAAAAATCAGTTCGACATCCTGTGGATTCAAATTCCAACTCATGAATCAAAAAGGAGCCAATTCTGAAATTCTGAATTTCACCCGATTCTCGTCTTTTAGATTAGAGTATAAAATAGTATTTTTAATGAGTACATGTGAATATGTATGTGTGCGTGTACATACAGTGGTCACATCGTTGGAGTTGGTGGTACTTTGTAGGTTAAAGCAGGTCTGATTGCAATCAGTCTCTATGATGAGGCTTGTGAAAGGCTAATTATCATAATGACTTAATTTACTCTATACATGTTCATTCAGCAGCCTGTGATCATAATCACAACCTTAGCCAATTTTGTTTTGTTGGCCCTCACTCCATCTCCAAGGTGACCCTGACACACACACACACACACACACACGCACACACACACACACATTTTAATAATTTATTTAAGTCCACTTAAAATAAATACTCTACAGGGACACAAATATTACAGATGCAGTTAAATACACCTACAAAAAATCATGAACCAGTGGCATACAATAGATCTTCACAATATTAAGCATATCACTCAGTTGTTATGGGTATAAATAACAGCGTCTCCTCCATATATGACGGCTGCCTATGATAGTAGACAGAGAACAGTACTTTGCTAACCGTTTAGCCCTCTTTTTGGGCATCCCAAGTTGTTGAAGGCCTCTTACAACCAGCCTGTGTATGTGTCCTAAACTGCCAAATATGAAAACAAGTAATCTGCCCCGATAACCTATCTCTGAAATAACATTTAGGAGTGGTTGATATTTAATAACTTTGGTCAAAAAAGCTTCTTCCATACTAGAGTCAAAGGTGCATGCTATCTCCAGAACAAACACCTCTCTACACTCCTCATTAATCACTACAACATCAGGTGTATTAGCAGACAGATCAGAAAACATGTCAGAGTTATCACTGAGACACTGAAACATAGAGGGTTTTACACAGGCATGTGTGTATACTCTTCCTGAAGGTGAGACATGATTTGATATGTCCTTCACTATCAGGTCCACTATTCTGTCGTGGCGTGCTATGTACATTCCCTTGTAAGCATGGCAGCCATTCAAGATATGTGGCAATGTTTCTGTGATCTGTTCTGTAGTGTGATGCAAACAATGAGGGACCTGAGTTGTAGGAAACCAGAGAGAAAGGTTGAGTCTAGTAGGGAGAACTTGTAGTCTAGCTTTTACTGTGAAGATAACAATGTCCTCACTGAGTGCAGTATTCTTCAGAAATGAATGTGAAACAGAATGATCAGCAGAGGGAAGACATGCAAGTTTTCCCTGAAGTTTCAGTCCAGTCCAGTGTTGTTTTTGTTGGTATTGATGTAGATCGAAGAGAGTTCGCCGGGCTCCTGCAGATGTTAGCGGGTGGCTATCACCACTGTATGTGGCTGTTGCTCTGACATAGGTCAGGCGGTCTGAGATGATATCCTCCGAGACTCTCACACTCTCAGAGTCAGACCTCACCCACTCCAGTGATACTCCAGTTCGAACGCAGAGGTCATTCAGATCCGGCCAATCTGACCAGACACCAAAGCCAGCTGAATGAGTGTCCAGTTTCCCGCTGGGTTTCCTTTTGAAGCCAAGGAACTGGGGCTCTGTCTCCCTGCCCAGCGGCACCTTGCGTCTCCTTAGATCCAAGAACAGGGAGGATCGAGCCAACTCCCTAACCTCTTTATCATCATTATTCAGCATGTTCAGAAGATGGGAAATCCGCATGCTGGTATAAATCCATGTCACGTTTGGTACCCCCAACCCTCCTTCCCACTGGGGATGAAAAATAACATCACGAGTGCTGTGTGTATTGAGTCCAAACCACTTTCGCACTAAGCTCACTGTTTTGTTATCCATTTCGCTCAGCACTTGCTGTTGGATGTGAACGTTGGAGAACAGATGTTGTACTTTAGACAGTGCCACCTGTCTAATAGCCT
>JAPDDM010000087.1:100000-107500 GCA_027474115.1 Schizopygopsis malacanthus
TGAAGAAGAACAGGGTGAAAGTGATTCAGTGGCCAAGTATGTCTCCTGATCTGAACCCAATCGAACACCTATGGGGAATTCTGAAGAGACAAGTTGAGCATCACTCTCCATCCAGCATCCAATCTCTAAAAGAGGTCATTCTTGAAGAATGGAAAAAGATAGATCTGGCAAAATGTCGCCAACTTGTTCATTCCATGCCTAGAAGACTTGGTGCTGTCATTAAAAATCATGGAGGCCATACAAAGTACTAGATTTAGTAGTTTTTGTTGTGGGGTGTACTCATTTTTGCATCACCCTAATTTAAGTAAAACTGAAAAATGTGTAATCTAAGTTATATTATTAACCTTACTTTCATGTTATAAGTTAAACAGATGTTATATTAAACTTAGTCTTGTCAACATTTTGGAAATGGTTTTTGTGTTCATTGAGATATTGTTTAAAATTTTACTTTTCAAAGGGGGTGTACTCATTTACGCTGAGCACTGTATATATACATGACTACAAGTCAAGCTGCAGTGCCAAGCAGGACCACACGGAGATGCCAACAAACCACTATCCCAGTCGCAGTTATATAAATATACACAGATATGTATTCAGAATTATTACACAGAGCAAAACAAAAATTAAAAAGTAAATAAAAACATTATGAATTTGTTGAGTGTGGTGATCTGAAGGCAGCTCAACATGACTGACATGAGGATGCCAAAACACCACTTTACATAGCGCACTTCTATAAAAACATGCCTTTTCAAGGAGTGTCCATTATAAAACCAGACTTGCCAGACATGCAATCATACTGATATGTGTTCATAAAGCTATCAGAGAGTGCACATATACAGTTTGTTTATGTGCACACTGCACTCACGCGCCTCTAATAATGTAAAGTTGCAATTCATGTCACTGACTTTAATCGTCTTTACCTCCATTAACAATCGTCATCCATCAAAACTTCACTGGTAAGATACTGGTTTGCTTTATTCAGCCCACACAGACTAGTCTTGACTGAAAGGGGTGGTACTACACAGAACCTTACTCGACGGTGATAGGACTATATTTCCAGAGGCAGAACAAACAGTAGAGAAGAGTGAAAGCAAGCGTAACACTATGATTGAACGTGAAATAAAAAAATCCCTTCCTGTCACACTTTGGTGGTGCGTCGCCCAATCGCCCTAATGGAGAAACTGCCCCTGCACAGTCAGTGAGGTCATATTCAATAACATGCATTTGGTGAGCTCACAGCATTTGGTGAGGTCGGAGGTCAAAACACACATTCAGCACACTCTTGAGGTCAGAGATAAAACAACTAAACTTTCTGTGAGTTCAGAGCTGAAACACACACTGTGAGATTAGAGGTCAAACACTCTCTGTGAGGTCAGAAGTCAAACACACTGTATGTGAAGGTCGGAGGTCAAACCAACTGTATGTAAAGGTCGGAGGTCAAACACAATGTATGTGAAGGTCAGAGGTCAAACACTCTGTGAGGTCAGAGGTCAAACGCTGCGTGTGAAGGTTGGTGGTCAAACACACTGTATGTAAAGGTCGGAGGACAAACTAAATGTATGTAAAGGTCAGAAGTCAAACATGCTGTATGTAATGGTCAGAGGTTAAACACACACTGTGAGGTCAAACACACTGTGTGTGACATTCGTAGGTCAAACACACTATATGTAAATGTCGGAGGTCAAACATGCTGTATGTAAAGGTCGGAGGTCAAACACTCTGTGAGGTCAGAGGTCAAACACACACTGTGAGGTCAGAGGCCAGATGTCAAACATACTGTATGTGAAGGTCGGAGGTCAAACACAGTGTATGTAAAAGTCGGAGGTCAAACACAGTGCATGTAAAGGTCGGGGGGTCAAACACTCTGTGAGATCAGAAGTCAAATGTACTTTATGTAAAGGTCGGAGGTCAAACACTTTCTGTTCGTTCAGAGGTCAAACACACTGTATGTAAAGGTAAGAGGTCAAATTAAATGTATGTAAAGGTCAGAAGTCAAACACACTGTATGTAAAGGTCGGAGGACAAACACTCTATGTGAGGTCAGAGGTCGAACACACACTGTGAGGTCAAACACACTGTGTGTGACTGTCGTAGGTCAAACACAATATATGTAAATGTCGGAGGTCAAACATGCTGTATGTAAAGGTCGGAGGTCAAACACTCTGTGAGGTCAGAGGTCAAACACACACTGTGAGGTCAGAGGCCAGAGGTCAAACATACTGTATGTCAAGGTTGGAGGTCAAACACAGTGTATGTAAAAGTCGGAGGTCAAACACAGTGCATGTAAAGGTCGGGGGGTAAAACACTCTCTGTGAGGTCAGAATTCAAACGTACTTTATGTAAAGGTCGGAGGTCAAACACATTCGGTTCGTTCAGAGGTCAAACACACTGTATGTAAAGGTAAGAGGTCAAACTAAATGTATGTAAATGTCAGAAGTCAAACACACTGTATGTAAAGGTCAGAGGACAAACACTATCTGTGAGGTCAGAAGTCAAACACTGTATCTAAATGTCTGAGGTTAAACAAACTGTATGTAAAGGTCAGAAGTCAAACACAACGTATGTAAAAGTCGGAGGTCAAACACTCTGTGAGGTCAGAGGTCAAACACACTGTATGTAAAGGTCGGAGGTCAAACACAGTGTATGTAAAGGTCAGAAGTCAAACACACTGTATGTAGAGGTCGGAGGTCAAACACTATCTGTGAGGTCGAAGGTCAAACGTATCTGTGAGGTCAGAGGTCAAACACACACTATGTGAGATCAGAGGTCAAACACACTGTTTGTATAAGTCTGAGGTCAAACACACAATGTCAGTTGATGTGTTGTTGTTGGTGTGTGTCTTTTTGAGTCTGATGTCAGTGTTCTGTCCGCTGCTCCTGTCTCTCATCTCTGTGCTGTTGTCTCTTCTCTTTCTCTCTGTGTATTGTTCGTCTCTTGACTGTGAAGTTGAGCCCTGCTGCAGTGGAGGATGAGAGCAAGCTGTCGGTAAGTATTGTCCGTGTGTTTGTGTTTGTCTCTGTGTCGGTCTGTTTACTAGTGTTTGTGCTGTGTTGTGTCGTAAAGCATGACATTTATTTAATGAAATCCTGTGACCCACAATAAAAGAAAGACCCACTACTGGGAGTTTATTATTGTTATATATATATATGTACATCAAAAAAAATGTGTATATCATGATAAAGGTCAATATTTTTGTCACTCATTTCAGAAAGTGAAACCCATATATTATATAGATTAAAATAGAGTGAAATATGTCAAGCCTTTATTTCTTGAATATTTTATGATTATGGCTTACAAATAATGAAAACCCAAAATTCAGTGTTTCAGAGAATTTGAATTTTATATAAGATCAATAAAAGGGATATTTTAAACAGAAATGTCAGACTTCTGAAAAGTATGTTCATTTCAATGCACTCAATGCATGCTTGGGCCTCCTTTTGCATGAATTACTGCATCAATGCGGCGTGGCATGGAGGCAATCAGCCCGTGGCACTGCTCAGGTGTAATGAAGCCCAGGTTGCTTTGATAGTGGCCTTTCGGGTCATCTGCATTGTTGGGTCTGGTGTCTCTCAATTTGCATATTTGCAAACTGCACTCACGCGCCTCTAATAATGTAAAGTTACAATTCATGTATGTCACTGACTGTAATCGTCTTTACCTCCATTAACAATCGTCATCCATCAAAACTTCACTGGTAAGATACTGGTTTGCTTTATTCAGCCCACACAGTCTAGTCTTGACTGAAAGGGGTGGTACTACACAGAACCTTACTCGATGGTGATAGGACTATATTTCCAGAGGCAGAACAAACAGTTGAGAAGAGTGAAAGCAAGCGTAACACTATGATTGAACGTGAAATAAAAAAATCCCTTCCTGTCACACTTTGGTGGTGTGTCGCCCAATCGCCCTAATAGAGAAACTGCCCCTGCACAGTTAGTGAGGTCATATTCAATAACATGCACTTGGTGAGCTCACAGCACTTGGTGAGGTCGGAGGTCAAAACACACATTCAGCACACTCTGAGGTCAGAGATAAAAAAAACTAAAACTTTCTGTGAGTTCAGAGCTGAAACACACACTGTGAGATTAGAGGTCAAACACTCTCTGTGAGGTCAGAAGTCAAACACTCTCTGTGAGGTCAGAAGTCAAACACACTGTATGTGAAGATCGGAGGTCAAACAAACTGTATGTGAAGGTTGGAGGTCAAACACACAAAGGTCGGAGGTTAAACACTCTATGTGAGGTCAGCAGTCACACAGACAATATGTGAGTTCAGAGGTCAAACACACTGCATGTGAAGGTCGGAGGTCAAACACTGTATGTAAAGGTCGGAGGTCAAACACGCTGTATCTAAAGGTCGGAGGTCAAAAATTATGTGAGGTCAGAGGTCGAACACGGTCGGAGGTCAAACACACTGTATGAAAATGTCAGAGGTTAAACATGCTGTATGTAAATGTCGGACGTCAAACACTCGCTGTGAGGTCAGAGATCAAACATACTTTATGTGAATGTCTGAGGTCAAACAGTGTATGTAAAGGTCGGAGGTCAAACACAGTTCATGTAAAGGTCGGAGGTCAAACACAGTGCATGTAAAGGTCTGAGGTCAAACACAGTGCATGTAAAGGTCGGAGGTCAAACACTATATGTGAGGTCAGAAGTCAAACATACTGTATGTAAAGGTCAGAGGTCAAACACTCTATGTGAGGTCAGAGGTCTGACACACTGTATGTAAAGGTCGGAGGTCAAACACTTTATGTTAGGTCAGAGGTCAAACACATTGTATGTAAAGGTCGGACGACAAACACTCTCTGTGAGGTCGGAGGTCAAACACTATATGTGAGGTCAGAGGTCAAACACACTATGTAAGGTCAGAAGTCAAACACACTTTACGTAAAGGTTCGGAAGTCAAACAAACTGTATGTAAAGGTCGGAGGTCAAACACTATCTGTGAGGTCAGAGGTCAAACACACACTCTGCGAAGTCAGAGGTCAAACACACTGTATGTAAAGGTCGGAGGTCAAACACAGTGTATGTAAAGTTCGGAGGTCAAACACTATATGTGAGGTCAGAGGTCAAACACACACTATGTGAGGTCAGAGGTCAAACAGTTTATGTAAAGGTCGGAGGTCAAACACAGTTCATGTAAAGTTCGGAGGTCAAACACAGTGCATGTAAAGGTCTGAGGTCAAACACAGTGTATGTGAATGTATGAGGTCAAACACAGTGTATGTAAAGGTCAGAGGTCAAACACAGTGCATGTAAAGGTCGGAGGTCAAACACTATATGTGAGGTCAGAAGTCAAACATACTGTATGTAAAAGTCGGAGGTCAAACACTCTATGTGAGGTCAGAGGTCAAACACACTATGTAAGGTCAGAAGTCAAATACACTTTATGTAAAGGTCGGAAGTCAAACAAACTGTTTGTAAAGGTCGGAGGTCAAACACTATCTGTGAGGTCAGAGGTCAAACACACTGTATGTAAAGGTCGGAGGTCAAACATATCTGTGAGGTCAGAGGTCAAACACACACTATGTGAGGTCAGAGGTCAAACACACTGTATGTATAGGTCAGAGGTCAAACACACAATGTCAGTTGATGTGTTGTTGTTGGTGTGTGTCTTTTTGAGTCTGATGTCAGTGTTCTGTCCGCTGCTCCTGTCTCTCATCTCTGTGCTGTTGTCTCTTCTCTTTCTTTCTGTGTTTTGATTGTCTCTTGACTGTGAAGTTGAGTCCTGCTGCAGTGGAGGATGAGAGCAAGCTGTCGGTAAGTATTGTCCGTGTGTTTGTGTTTGTCTCTGTGTCGGTCTGTTTACTAGTGTTTGTGCTGTGTTGTGTCGTAAAGCATGACATTTATTTAATGAAATCCTGTGACCCACAATAAAAGAAAGACCCACTACTGGGAGTTTATTATTGTTATATATATATATATATATATATATATATATATACATACTAGTGTTGTCAAAAATATCGATATTTCGATAAGTATCGATACTGAAATATCTGAACGGTACCAATACTAATTTTCCGAAGTATCGATACTCCGATCCTAGCCGAGCTGTCACTTTCACTTCTCTCCAAAGGCGCGTTGACAAACACCACACGTGACCGCAGTGCCTGTCACGTGTCTCGTCTCATTCGCTCTGGTTAAATAGCAAAAGTGAAGTGAATATAAAGATGGTGAGTGCGGCTTGTTTCTAACAAGCAAAATATGTTTGCTTCTTAAATCAGACGGACTGAGATGCAGCGATTACTACTTGGACGGACTTCTTAAAAATGCAAATCAACTCTGTCAGCAGGAGACGCTTACAAGCGGGAGAAATAACGTAATGTTAACGTTAGAGGTTTGCGCCCTGTAACGGCTGTAAACTGAGCGTACAAACGCTGCTTTATCAGACATATAACATGCAAGATGAAATGAAAATGACATCAAACATTTCCTAAAGACAGTGTTCCTTCAAAAATACAGTGATATAAAAACACCTGCGCCTCGTTTTAATTTTTAAACATGCATTACGTGCTCATGTTATTCAACAAAGCCTTTTGGAAAAGTTTTGATATTGTGGTGGGTCGCCTCAAATAAATGTATGTATGTGAAACACATCCCACAGCACAACAACCTGAGCCCAACTTCATTACTAATCACTTTAACTGTTTGTAGCCGGCGCCACTAACAGCCCGATATACAAACACAGACCGGAAGTTAACTTCGGTCCGGGCGCGTGCGCACGATCAAACCTGATATGAGTGTTGTCTCGTTTTTTCACCGTAATTATTAAAGTTAATATAATCTGACTGAGGAATCTTTAACTGTGAATCTTTAAATACTTTAACTGTTGTCAAATGTAAATTGACTTGTGCTCATTTAACTTCATTAAAAAAAGTATTACTTAAATTCTGCAATTTGTCTTCATGTCGATCCAGTGAGCATTGTTTTCGCGTGTGATGCACGCACGTTTGCGGTGATATGTGAATCCGGCATTAAAATCTGTTCAAAAATTAATATTATGTATTAACCAGCATTTATGAACGATGAGCAATGCATTTGCTACAGTATATTTTAATCTTTTATACCAGTAGGTAATAAAAATACAACGGATCATGTTCGCTCTGGTCCAATGAAAAAAAATATTAACAGATAGAACTTTGGATTTTAATTAGTACATGTATTAGTAAATGTTAGTTTAAATATACTTTTAACTAAGATTAATAAATGTTTTGGAAGTATTTTTCATTGTTTATTCATGTTAACTAATGTTAACAAATATCTATTACCATTAACTTAAGTTCTACGATTAGTTAGATAGTTCAGTTCATTTTAAAAGTGTGGTCAAAAATAAAATAAAATAAATGTTTTATTAAAGTTTGGCATTTTCTTGTAGCACCAGAAAGAAGATGAGACTCGACCTGCAACAAAAACAACACACTCACAACCTACACTAGACACTACACCTTGAACAAGTGCACTACCTCAAGACATTTTTGTTCATGTAAAATATACC